>JAJGOT010001239.1:0-41462 GCA_022457155.1 Cladopsammia gracilis
TGCTTGTCGTTTCACATTCAGTGCAGTCGACACACAAGTCAAAGTCGCTCCCTGAAGTTTAGCAGGAAAAAATTCAAAACAAATCGTATATTCCCCCTCGGGAATTGGAAAAAAATTGAATCCGAGTCTTCCCAAGAATCTGTTGTCAGCTTGCTTGGAAATTTGAAATGCATATGCCTTCTTGTTGAATTCGTGAGGAGATCCAGCGAAAGTGTCAATCTCTGTCCCAGTGATATTTGACTCATCGCTTGACTCATCCACGTCATCCATCCACAGGTGAAACACGTTTGTAGCGTCAACTGAGGTGATCTGGGATTGGTGAATCAATCTAGCGACACTATCCACATCTCCCTTTGTCGCAGCATCCTTGCTATCACTCGCTGACCCCAAATTGGTGATTTTGTTCCCACGCATGTCAACTTCCCCAGTCACAGTTCCTCCAGCTTTGGGGAGATTCTTCCCAGCTTCTGTGTCCACATAGGCTTTCGTTGCAGCATCAGTGTTAAAGGTGGGTGTTCCGAGATATATGATCTTCTCTCCTCCCATATCTATCGCGCCCGTCATAGTTCCCCCAGCTTTGGGGAGAAAATCTTCCGCAATTTTTTTGTCCACATAGACTTTCGTGACGGCATCTGTGTATGCAGTAGGTTCTCCAACATTCACGATCTTCTTCCCACCTGCATCACCTGTCCACCTTCCCGAATCCACATAACCCTTCGTTGCAGCTTGAGCATCCATAGTCGGGTCATTCAAATTAAATATGTTGTGATGCCCCATGTCCAAGTCAACTTCCATGGCGAAAATTTCATTCCGAGGCAAGAAAGTTCTCCTGATGTCTTCAAATGGCATGAGCGTGTCGTAATTTGTTCGATAAAACTGTCGGTCATTTTGCTTCACATTGATCACGTTGAAGTTGTGTTTCAAATCCAAATCTTTCGTGACTTCATGAGTTGGTGGAGGCGCGTCAGGGTGCCAACTTTTCAGTGTGAGCATGTTCACGGCGGATTTATCACTTGCAGTATCTGTCGCCAGATTCAAAATCTTCTGATTCTTGGCATCAAAGTGATAACCATCACTTGTCAGGAAAAGTGATTTTGCGGTATAGAGAGTCAGTGCATCGTTATCTCCCCCAGTTTGCAGGTTGACGATCGAGTGATAGTTTGCGTCCAAATGATCTGTCAGAACGATTTGATCCGCTTTGTTGGTTTTCAGGGCAAGCCCAGTGTCGAGTTGCGCCTTCGTGACAGCGTCAGAATCGCTTGTGCCTTTGGCGAGGTGAGTTAACTTGCGATTATTCGCAAACCAATTTCCCTGGCGAAGAGGCATGCCACCACCACCAGCATGTTGCTCCAGAAGTCTGAGGCGATTGAGAATGTCTGAATCCTCGTTTTGCGCTTCTTCATTGAAAGCTCCCATTTTCATTCTCCAAACTCGATTTCGTCGTGATCCACACCAAGTCTTTCACAAATCATCTTGTGGTGAGCTTTTATGACATTGTCGCTCAATTCTTCTCCCTTATAAAGCACGAAAATTTGAATGTCTCCATGAAAGGGGACAGTTGTATTTGGGTTGATATCGCCAAAGACCATTGTCGACGCCCCGGGAGATGTGGAGGCATTGAAACTTTTCAACTTTTTCCCATTTACCCAACAACTGGAGACAGGTTCCGACGAATTCGACACGACCCAATGAATTGAAAGGCAATGCCACTCATTGAGAACGGAAAGATCAGCTTTGGCAGGATAGCTGCCAATTTCCTCATTCGCCTTTCCATCTATCCCTGCAATCAACAGATTTCCATTGTCTTTGAAACACACGAACTTGTCCCAACCTCCATCGTCGTGTCCAAACAAGCCATTGCGAAGGTTATAATATGACCCATTGAATGAAGCAAGTCGGAACAGGATAAAAATGTTCACGATGTCCGCCGCACCACCTTGGGGATTGAGATTTATGTCGGAAATTAGTTTGTCGTTGACACCGTCGAAAGTCATGAAAAATCTCTTCGCATTCTTCTGCGTTGAAAGGGTTGGCATTTGATTCTGCATAGTTTGAGTTGCATCCAGACTGGAGAGAGTGCGGTCAATCAACTTCTTGATTTTTCGTGTCCCATCGTCCAGAAGAACTTGCGATTCCCGATCCACGCAATAGAAACATTCCGCATTTTCGTTTATGAACGCGTCAACATACGTTGAAGTTGCTGCAGCAAGTATTGACAGGAGACCAGATTCCGCAACTGTCTTGTCCACATATTCTTTTGTCGCAACATCGAACTCATTCACAGGGGTGGAAAGGTTTGTGATTTGGTTGGAATTCATGTCTACATTTCCTGTGATAGACCCGCCAGATGAAATGGAGTTGGAATCTACGTAATGAATAGTTGCGAGATGCGATGTGTCCTCATCAGCTTTTTCATTTAAATGTCCCATTTTAAATCTCCTCGTCAAAGTTTTTGCAGACAGTTTTCTTCGGTTGATCCACATAGAGAAATGAAACATCGTTTTCAGTTGCCTTGAGCAGTTTCTGTTCATCTATCCCCAGTTCAGTTGCAATGCGTTTGCAATCTTTAGGAGGAAATCGGAACAAGCAAAAATGGGAACAATTGTCGCGAATATCTTTTGGCACCTTGAAGAATCTCTGGGCAAGATAGATCAAACTGCAGTTGCAATGTCTCCCATTGAAAAACCAGTTGATCATTTGCTCCTGATTGCGGTCACAAGCAAAGTCATCGAAGATCACAACGCGCTGACCCGCGGCATCCTGAAACAATTCTTTCAACGGAACACATTCGGTAAAAGGTGTCAAGACCTGGTAACCTGCAACGGGATTCGCGCGCTTTTCAAAATCTTTCAGGAGACCTACATACTTATCCTGATGCAAGTTTTTTTGCGAAAAGAATGATTTCGTCAAAGAAGAGCAGGCGATAAATCATATTCAAGAGTAAATTTGTCTTTCCGCAGTTAGAAGGTCCACATATGAGCATACGAAAGTTTTCACTTGACATGGCAGGATGGATTTGTTGAAATGAATCAGTTGATTCGGAGAGAAAGTCAAAATTAGAGAAATGCATTTTGTCTTGTCAAATAAAAATGTCGGTCAAGAAATGGGCAGAACTTGCCTCTGCGAAAGAAGCCAAGTCGAAACAATCTCATTAAGAGATTCTCGCTGCATTCAAGCAGAGAAAGATTGAGGAAGAAATGAAGGCAACTTCATATGAGAAAATGCTGAATCCTGTAACGAAGAAATAAGATGTGTTGAAGGTGGTTGAACCAGTTGCAACATCTCAGAGCTCACTTCCAAGCTCACTTTCACCTTCACTCAGCTCACTTTCAAATTGGGGTGAAACAAGTCAAGCTGAAGGACAAGAGCTTAGTGATGAGAACTTGAATGAAGAAGATGCGGAAAATCTTTCACCCGCTAATAAGCTGCTTTACTATATCAGGAAAGATTATCCCATGGAACAAGCTATGGATTTGGCTTTTGGTCCTTCAACCACAAAACAGTCACACACTGAACCACTTATACCACATTCACCAGATTTAACGTTGTATTCACCTCCAGCAAGTCCAACTTTATCTGAACCAACTCTGGCGAAACCAACTGAACCAGATTTGCCTGAACCACCTGAACCAGATTTGACTGAAGCACTTGAATCACCTGAACCAACTCTGACGGAAGCACTTGACTTAGCAAATGCGCCAAAACCAAAGAGAGTGATGCCTCCCAGAAGTGATGAGACAAATGTTTTGGCAAATCTTAATCGCATTATCAATCAGAATTGGGATAATCCGAATTATAAAGTCAAATCTAAACACTCTGAGTTCAGTGGCGCAACAATTCCTGAACTAATAGAAATAAGAGATAAAATTCGTCAACAAAGAGCAGAACGAGCAGATGCAGGTGAAAAGATGGGAAAAAAGCAATTCGGCTTTACGGGGAAAGGTCTTCAAAATTCATTCAATTCCCTCATCAACCACCTGGAAGTTGGACTTGGTTCAATACAAGCTGGAAACACTTCGACAAAGTTGAGGCACGATTTGGTGGAGATTGTGCGAATTTTGCATGAATCAGAAATCCTGTCCAGTGATCAGGGAGAAAAACTGTTGAAGCAAATAAAATGATTCCGCTTTTGTTAGACTCACAACTGGCCAAACACCAGAATCCTCATCAACATTCACACGATTTCGAAATACGCTTTGACCCCCCGATAACACTGGATGAAGGAAAGAATTATGAAGCAGCTTTGAATAAGCTCGTGACAATGAACTATTCGTGGTATAACATCAGGGATGAATATGGAAATAATTCGCTGAAATGGAAGACAACGAGTGAAAGTGTTTGGAAGACCATAACATTTGAAAATGGTATGTATGGGTATAAAACCATAAACGCGGTTTTACAAGGCGAGATTGGTTCAGAGAAAGTCAACCTGTTTTTCGACAAGAGCGTGTTCAAGACGATTATGACTTTGGACAACACGATTGAAGTGGATTTGAGAAGTGGGGATTTTGCGAATCTGCTTGGATTTGAGAAAAAGATTCTGACTGGTGGGACAAATGTTTCAGCTTTTATCCCAAATATCACAAGAGGTGTGGATTGGGTCTATCTGCATTGTGACCTGATTTCAAGGGAAAGTTGCGAATATAGACAACAATGTGTTGTTTGCCCTGTCAACGTCAATGTTGCATGTGAGTTATCCGTTTTCTGTGGAACCCATGAGGTTGGAATGGCACCCTGTGAATAAGCACATGATTCAAGCAATTCGAGTTTATGTGACAGATGGGAGAAACAATCCACTGGATATGAATGACATGGATATGGCTTTTACGATGTATATTCGGGAGGAAGATGAGAAATAAATCGATTTCATAGAAATGGATTTAAGATTGTGCAATAAGTTGATTTAGACGAATGAGAGCGTTCTGAGAAACTTGGGGTTTGGGTCTGACTTTAGATCTGAGTTTGGGTTTGGGTTTCGCACGAGTTGGAGCGACAGGAATAGCAATAGCATCCGCAAATTTGACTTTGGGAACTTGTGCGACTGGTTTCGCTGGCTTTGAATTTGCTCGCAACATAGATTGGAGTTTGTCCCCAGCTTTCTTGACAATTACCTTGGATCCTTCATCCGCAGCTTTTTCGACAGATTTTTTGACAAGTTGACTAGCCGCGGACTTTGCCAAACCCAGGAGAGGTTTTCCGATTTTCATTAAACTGTCTCGAATGACTCCAGTTCCTTTGTGCTTCCAAACATACTTCCCGCGAGATGGGAGATAGATTTTCTTCCATTCTGAGGGGTGATTCATAATTTTGTTTGTCAGAATAAAATGTTTAGATCACCAGAATATCTCGAGAAAACCACTTTCACCAGATTTCAATTAAATACTCCCCTGACGTTTCCAGGAAATGCTCAATCGCAAAAGAAGGATGGATATAAATTCCATGTCACTGACAGAAGCAACTGGTATGACTGGTACAATGCGTATCTTCGCGTGAATTACACCTTGGAGGCAAAAGCAAATGGTGCTCAAGTTGCAGCAGATCAAACATGCTCCACCTTGAACAGTTCGTTTTCACTGATAAACAAAATCAAAGTTTCGTCAAATGCCAAGACACTCTACAATCTAGATAATGCGCACAAAGCAGTTTTCGTCAAGAATCTCCTGAAATATTCAGATGACTATTCAAGAAGTGCAGCCAAGTCGCAGTTTTGGTATTTGGATACAGCAAATGATGTGACATTGAACAACAACGCAGGAATCAAAGCAAGAGAATTGTTGACGCAAGCGCTGAATTCATTTGAAACCATCATTCCCCTCTATCGTTATGCATTCTTTGAAGAGTTGGAAGATTCACTCCTGCCACCAATGGCAATGGAATTTGAAATGATTTGCAGGCTGATGCAGAATTGATCTGGCAACAGGCTGGTGGTCCAGCACGTCGAGTTGTTGTTCGCACCTTTGAATTGTGGGTGCCGATGATGACTTTTTCTCCCAAAGGGCAGTTGGAGGTAAATAAAAATTTTCTGAAACCAAACAAGTGGACTTTTCTTCAAGAATCAATTCACCCATCTTCAAGCAGGAGAGATGCTGAAGGCATTTGGCAGTTGTCCCCAGGGGTGAAAGATGCAAAACATGTGTTTATCTGGCTTCAACAAACTCAAAGATCAAACGCTTTGGCATTCAATCCATATATTTTCGACACATTTAACGTTGATGGGGATAACACTGCAAAACTAGCCAATTGTCGACTGCAATATGGTCATGAATTTTATCCAGAGATTGAATATGATGCAAATTTCAAGCTGCGAATTCTGGAAGATGCTTTGAACTATCGTTACCGGAAAAATGACTATAACACTGGAGTTCAATTAAGTGTTGTGAATTATTCAACGCTTTATCCACTGATTTATTTCGACTTACGTGAAAACAAGAACAATCTAACGAATGACCCAAAACAACTGGTGTTTCACTATAGATTAAATGAAGCTGCAAATGCTTTTGACTACACAATATATGCCTTGGTTTTGAAGGAAAAAGAAGTGGTCCTGGATGTAGTTGGGGGAGAACTTGTAGTTGTCTAGAAAATGACAAACTATTTCAAAACCAAATTAAATTTCTCTCCCGGCCAAT
Organism: Cladopsammia gracilis; assembly: GCA_022457155.1. Taxonomy (NCBI): domain Eukaryota; kingdom Metazoa; phylum Cnidaria; class Anthozoa; order Scleractinia; family Dendrophylliidae; genus Cladopsammia; species Cladopsammia gracilis. The sequence continues at coordinate 6,630 of JAJGOT010001239.1, forward strand.
TGAAGAAACTGAAAAAAGCATTTGAAAGCAATCAAGCTGTCACACTTAGATTGAAATTCGAGAATTTGAGTGGAGATCACGATGTGAACCTGACAAAGACACAACTCAATCGCATCAAGAAAGCCAAAGAAGATGAGCGGGGAGTGGATTTGAAAATCAGTAAAACACAGATGAGGCATGTTGTGAGCAAAGGAGGAAATTTATTTTCAGCTTTAGTTGGTCTGGCAAAACCCTTGCTTGTTCCTGCAGCAAAAGCATTGGGCATGGCTGGATTGAGTTTTGGAGCAGAAAAAGCATTGGGAAAGATATTTGGAAGTGGTGCAATTCCTCCCAGAGCACCTGAGTTGTTCGGATTGGTGTCACAGTTGACAAGTGGTCAGAAATCGTTTCTGCGGAACTTTCTCGCATCGCAAGGAGTGAAAGTTGGTCGAGGGCAGAAAGGCGGCTTGCTAGGAACCTTGGCAGCATTTGGGATACCCCTTGCGATTCAACTTGTGTCAAAGGTGTTGGGAAAGGGTTTGCATGTGAATCCGCATGCATTTGCAGGAAATGGAATGCGTTTAGAACCTCCACAACCATTTGCAGGAAGTTGGAACACGTCAACATTACCATATGTGAGGCGAGGAAGAGGGAAGGGAAAAAAGCTCGCGCTGGTCGTTCGTCGACAAAGCACTGAGCAATTATGATCTGCAAAATTAATGCGACAAACTTGGAATTCCATTGAAAGGAATCTTCGCAAGAAATGAGGAACTGGGAAAGAATCATTCCCCCTGCATCATCAATCTGGATGATTTGGAAAATGTGGGAACGCATTGGGTCGCATGTTGGAAACGCGGAAATGAATTCTGCTGGTTTGATTCGTTTGGAATGGCTCCACCAATCTAATGGGAGGAGAACGTGAAAAGGTGGAATCCGGGGATGAAATCTTTCCTGAGAAATGGGTTCCAGATACAAGCTCTGGATAGTTTGAAATGTGGGTATTATTGTTTGTGGTTTCTGAAAATGAGATGAATTTGGGGAGAAAATATGAGGAAATGCTTGAAACTTGGTCAGATGATGTTGCGGAAAATGAAAAAGAGATAGTTAGATATATTAATTCCCTCTAAAATGAAATCGTATTGCGTGAAAGAGAAGAAAGAAACAGAATGCGTTGAACCAAGTGGAACATTTCTCGCGAAGAATGGCAGACCTATGTGGTTTTGCCATTGTGCAAGTTGTGGGATAAAGAAGACAAGATTTGTCAAGATATCGGGAAACTGAGTCTGCCCTCACAAGGTGGGGCGAGCGAGAAGGATCTGGATTCGGCGAACTTGCTTTAACTGGTTTGGCACATGCCATGCCATGGATAGGGAAAAAAGTAGTGGAGATGGGACGATTCGGTGCCAGCGAGTTGTTGCGAAATGCAAATATGCAGAAGAAAGCTGTGAATTTCGCAATGGAGAAGAGCAAGCCTCGGATATGCTCAATCAGTTGAGTGTGATTGTGAGGCCGAATAAAAAGTACAAGACAGATCGCAAGGATTTGGATGGGAGAGGTGTGGATGTGCATAAGGTAATTGGAAAGTTACCGAGACCAGAAAGTGGATTCACTCTCCCCGGACACAACTTCACTGGACCATTCAATCCATTGCACAAGCAAGTGAAATTCGATAAAAGTGGAAAGATAACACAAATCATGCAACAGCCCACAGGCAAAACAGATGCTGTAGCGATGCAGCATGATGTGGATTATTCTATCTGCAAAGATGATCGTAAATGCAAAAATGAAGCGGATAGAAAGATGGTTGCTGCATTGGATGCGATTCCCTGGAAAGAAAGGCAATGGGGACATGCACTGGCAAGAAATGTGATTGATGCAAAGCAGAAGTTAGGGATGGGGAAAAGACAGGGAAACTAGCAGAGATTTCGAATGCTGACTGGACTCGAAATCTCGAATTGCATAAACCAGTCAGGAGACACTTCGAGAAAAGGAGGGTGATAGCATTTGGTGTGGATGATATCTGGACTGCTGATCTGGCGGAGATGGTAAACTTTGAGGAATGGAACTCAGGATATAGAAATATTCTGGTTGTGTTGGATGTTTTCTCCAAATTTGCATGGGCGAAAGAATTGGTGGGAAAGTCAAGTGAAGAATTAAAGGAGAAACTGGAGGAAATATTTGATGAAACAGAAAGGAGACCAAACAAATTGTGGACAGATGAAGGTAATGAGTTCAAAGGAGATTTTACGAAATTCTTGCGAAAAATGGAAGTGGCATTTATCACACCAAAACCAAAGAAAAAGCAAGTGTTGCGGAAAGATTTATCCGAACATTGAAGGAAAGAATTTGGAAGCATTTCACAGCTGCGAATACGCGAAAATGGATTGATGTGTTGCAACCGATTGTGAGAGATTATAATCGAAGTTTTCATCGAAGTGTGGGAATGACTCCAACAGCTGCAAGTGTGAAAAGCAGGGAGAGAGAAGTTTTCGAAAATTTGTATCCGAATGAGTTATTGAAGCAAGTTGAGGCAAAGTTCAAAATTGGAGAAAGAGTGAGAATTGTTAAATATAAGCGAATGGAATATGACAAAGGTTTCACCCCGAATTGGTCGCGGAAAGTGTTTGTTGTAGTTGGTGTGAAAAGTTCCAAGCCAGTGACATATGAAGTTGCAGATTTGAAGGGAAAGAAAGTGGATGGAAGTTTCTATGGAGAAGAATTGTTGAAGGCACAGCAGAAAGTCAAAGCAGATGTGGAAGGAGTGAAAAAGAAGAAAAAGATAAAGCGACCCATCAAGTTTCGTGATTTGGATTCATCAGCAGTGGATACGGATTGGATGGAAAAAGAATGAATTGAGAAAAAATGGGTTCGTTAAAAGTACTAGACTTGATATGTTCAAAGCCATTTGATGATTCGCATAGAAAACAACTGGAGAGTGACTAGGAGTGACAGTTGACTAGGACTGCAAGATGATATTGGTAGCTTTGCTCGAAATAGCTCTCTGGTTGAAAGATTCCCTGATACTTTGCAAGCCATTAATTGCAACCGTTGGCTGAGAGGGTGAACTGCATTGCAGTGGGGTTGGACTAGAAGAGTGTCCGACTGGGGAAGTAATAGAGAATGGTCCGTTAGGAGGTTCAGTAGAAGCGTGAACCATGGTTGTGTTGTCCAGAGCGGAACAATTAGGAGACCTGAGGATTGGTCTTGTTCGATCTTCTGTAGGCAGTTGGCAATGAGGCTGAAAGGGGGAAAGGCATAAAAGTAATCATCTTTCCAGTCCATGAAAAAAGCATTAATAAACTGTGCCCCAGGGTCAGGTCTCCATGAGACATATTTAGGGACTTTAAAGTTGAGTCTAGAGGCAAACAAGTCAATGTCAAACTTGCCCCAGCGCTCCTGTATAACATTAAAAACCCTCTGAGACAAGGACCATTCTGTAGATACCCTGAGTGCTCTAGATTCCTTGTCAGCTTGAATGTTTTCAGACCCAGGGATATGGGTGGCACTGAGCCAGATGTTGCGGTTTATACACCATTCCCATATGCTGGTGGCCATATCGTTGCATGGCATTGATTTAATACCCCCCATTGCATTAATGTATGCCACAGTAGTGGTGTTATCAGACTGAACAAGTATGTGTTTCTCACTGAAAGTACCACAAAGGGATTTCAAGCACAATAGTACAGCTTCCATTTCAAGATAGTTTATGTGGTTGTTTTGTTCCTCAAGACTCCAAGGGCCCCCAGTGGAGATATTTCCACAGAGTGCTCCCCAACCCAGGGTTGAGGCATCAGTAGTGAGAATACGATCAGGCTTGCCATGGCTGATGGCTTTAGATGCTGTAAGGACATTATTCACCCACCAGATCAATTCTGTCCGAGAATGGGAAGACAGGGTCATAGTGGAATCAAAGTTTCCCTTGTTTTCACGGAGTTCACAAATTTTGTCATGTTCCAAATGTCTATAGTGCATTTCAGCAAATTCCACTGCTGGAAAGCTAGATACAAGGAAGCCTACGACCTGAGCGACAGTACGGATGGGGACTGTTCTGTGAAGGAGCAAACTTTCACAAGCAGATCTGACCTTCATGGCTTTAGCCTCCGTGAGGGTTACTGTCATGGTCAGACTATCCAGTACAAAACCCAGAAAATCTATTTTTTGCTAGGGTTGAAGCACAGACTTCACAGGGTGGATAGTGAAGCCAAGGTCGGTAAAAAGATTAACAGTATCTACCACATTTGCTTGGCAAGAGTTAAAACTCTGACCAATGAGTAAGGAGTCGTCAATATGCCCCATACATGTATGCCCAATAGAACGTAAACGGGCATAAACTGGCTTGAGGATTTTAGTGAAAATCCTTGGGGTAGATGTCAAGCCATTATATAGACATGTAAATTGGTAGTATTTCCCTTTCCATTCAAACATGAGGAATTTCCTGTCCTCCTTTGCTATGGGAATGGAGTAGTAGGCATCTTTGAGATCTACAGATGCCATAAAGCATCCAGGTCGGATAAGTTTGAGGACGGTATGGAATGTGTCCTTTTTGAAATGGTGGTAATCGACAAATTCATTAAGTGGCTTCAAATTAAGGATCATCCTGTAAGTACCATCCTTTTTTGGGCGAATGAAAATATTTGAAATAAACCCATCAGGTGTATAGACGGCCAGTGTAAGAATTTCTTTATTCACAAATTTAGCAATTTCTGCATCAATAATAGTGATTTCAGCTGGTGAGAAATGAATTTTGTTAGGCCTGACCTTCTGTGTCGGGTAGTCACCCTCAAACCCTATATAATGATGCTTTATGGCATCCAAAATAACTGGGTCATTAGTCAATGATTCCCAAAATGTTAAATGGTATTTCACCTGACCTGCTCTAAAAAGTTCAACCCTTCGGTGCAGGTCCTCTAAATTAATACTACTGGTCACCAGTCTGGTGGGAACTGTTTCCCTTACCTGTTGTTCTAGTGTGTCTTGGTTGAGTTCTTGTGATTGTTCGCCTTTGTCTGAGTGGAGGCTCGGCCATTCCTAAAAAAGGACGGCGTTTGAAGGCACTGAAACGAGCATTTTGTGGTCGGTCATAAGGTTTAGACCGTGGAGCCTTGAAAGACGAGGCTTTAGCCAAATAGTTTGACCCACTGGTCACGTTTTGCATTTGTTGTCCGGCTCGTTTTACTTCGGACATTTCTTTAAGGTGTTTGGACAGGTCATCGCCAAACAAGTTTGTTGGCGGCTTTATTTCCTCTTTACACAATCTAGTGTAAGGTGGATTAAGATCTGGCTTAATGAGTTCTCTGCGTTTCATGTTAAGCTTCCAGTTAGCATGTCCAAAGAGCGCACTACTGTCCATCACGTGTGTTAGGGTTTCCCGTGCGTTCACAGTCTTGCAACTCTGAATATCTTTGAATAGCCGGTCGGCTACTTATGTGAGCGAGGATAAATCATGTATGATCGGTTCCTGCACACGTTGGAAAGCAAGATCTACTGATGTGTTCTTTCTAGTCAGTAGGTCCCAGATTTCTTCGTTCACCAAGGTTGGGGTGAGATATTTGCAATTTGCAGGCGGCGGATACTTCTCGCCTCTCTCCTTCACTGAGTCTTGTGACAGTTCTCCAGTCAGAATATTGTCAACAAGAGTGGCAATTTTCCCTCAATGTCAGAGGATTTTTTGTGGTTTGATAATAGCGCCTGAGTCAGGCTGTTGAGAAGGTCGTTGTTTGGCTCTGAGTCAGAGTGCGAAGTGGAAGGAGAGGACTTTGGACCTTGGCCGTTGCTCGAGTCGAGCAGTTGATTTGTGGCCGCGGTTAAGTCGAGTAAATTGGACGGTCCAGCTATATCCTCTTCCTCGTCTTCTTGTGGATCGGGTTGCAGAATAATATCCTCTCTGAGACTATTAAAAGCTTTGGTTTGGGCTTTCGAAGCCTCGAAAAGTTGTGTGAGTGAGCTTTGTAAGCCTTGCAAAACTCCCGCCATGTCGGTCGAGCTGTTTTCCTCCTCGATCCTGGCGGAGTTTGCACTGGAATCTGTTTTTCCCTTGTCGTCAGCGCTCATATTCCTGTTGTCGAATATTCTTTCTTTCAGGTAATGCTATTGAAGCGAATTGGAACGAGGTGCGAAAGAACATTTTCCAAATTTCATTTAGTAAAAGTTTTTGCTGCTTACCGACGGCGCAAAGCGATAAGCGCTGACGTGCGCATGGGTGATGCAATCTCTGTGGCAATGGTTACGAAATAGAATCTCACTTTTGAGCACACCAGATCTCAAAATCGTCGTATTGGCCTCAAATCATCGCCAAAAAAGCGAAAACAGTGCATTTCTACAAAAAGTGCACAAAACGCACGTTTGGGGCCATGCGGAGCAAGTTTTAGCAAAATCTCACTTTTGAGCACACCAGATCCCAATATCGTCGTTCTGGTCTCAAATCATCCCCAAAAAGCGAAAACAGTGCTTTTCTATGAAAAGTGCACAAAACGCACGTATGGGGCCGTACGGAGCAAATTTCGGCAAAATCTCACTTTTCAGCACACCAGATCTCAAAATCGTCGTACTGGCCTCAAATCATCGCCGAAAAGCGAAAACAGTGCATTTCTATGAAAAGTGCGAAAAGTATTCAGGAAATGCGACGGCCAAAATCGAAAGTGCCCGAAATATTGACGAACAGGCACCGTAATTTTTCTCCTAGGAGGCAACAAAATGTCTGATGAGTTATGACAAACAAACAATGAATTTTTCCATGTTACAAACATTAACTAAGCAAATTCAACGAAGTAAAGCAGCTCAAAATAGATTGAGCCTTTATAACGCACGCATTTTGGTATCCGATAAATGTCACGATTGACACTGCCTCTCCAGCAAACAAACGCAAATTTGATTTCAAGCTAAACTGTAATCCACTTCAATCCCTGCAATCCTGCGCTTTATCTCCAAGCTACAACTTTTGTTTTGTACTATAGGATCTTTTTATCCAACTAAGTTGTATATTTTGTGCCATTTGGCGATATAACGCGTAAATAAGCTAAGCGAGATTTTGCAATTTCGGCGGGACAGTGTCATCAGTATGCATTTACGAAGAGTATTCACGAAGTGCGATGGACAAAACTGAAAGTGCCCGAAATATTGACCAACAGGCTGCCTAATTTTTCTCTTAGGAGGCAACAAAATGTCTCATAAGATATGAGAAAGAAACAATTTATTTTTCCATCTCACAAACATTAACTAAGAAAATACAAGTATGTAAACCAGCTCAAACTAGATTGAGCCGTTTTAACGCACGCATTTAACGCATTTAAAAAGAGTATTCATGAAGTGCGACAGCTAAAACCGAAAATGCTCGAAATATTGACGAAGAGGCTCCGTAATTTTTCTCCTTGGAGCCAACAAATGTCCCATCTTACAAATATTAACTGAGCAAATGCAACGAAGTAAAGCAGCTGAAAATAGACTGAGCCGTTATAACGCACGTATTTTGGTTTCAGATAAATGTTACGATTGACTCTTCCTCTCCAGCAAACAAAGGTAACTTTGATTTCAAGATAAAATGTAATCCACTTGAATCCTTTCAATCATGCGCTTTATCTTCAAACTACTACTTTATTTTTGAACTATAGGATCTTTTTATCCAACGAAGTTTTTAATTTTAAAATCTCACTTTTCCGCACACCAGATCTGAAAATCGTCGTACTGGTCTCAAATCAACGCCAAATCGGGGAAACATTGCGATATCCATGAAAACTGCGTGCGGAGCAAATTTTGGCAGAATCTCACTTTTCCGCACACCAGATCTCAAAATCGTCGTACTGGCCTCAAATCATCGACAAAAAGCGAAAACAGTGGCATTTCTAACAAAAGTGCACAAAACGTACGTTTGGGGCTGTGCGGAGCAAGTTTTGGCTAAATCTAACTTTAGAGCACACCAGATCTGAAAATCGTCGTATTGTATCTCAAATCATAGCCAAAAAGCCAAAACAGTGCATTTCTATGAAAATTGCACAAAGCGCACGTTTGTGGCCGTGCTGAGCATGTTTTGGCAAAATCTCACATTTGAGCTCATCAGATCTCGAAATCGTCGTACTGTCCTCAAATCATCGCCAAGCGAAAAGAGTGACATTTCCATGAAAAGTGCACAAATCCCACGTTTGGTGCCGTGCGGGGGCAAGTTTTGGCTAAATCTCACTTTTTAAGCACACCAGATCTCAAAATCGTTGTGCTGCTCTGAAATCTACGCCAAATCGAGAAAACAGCGTGATTTCTATGAAAAGTGCACAAAACGCACGTTTGGGGCCGTGCGGAGCAACTTTTGTCGAAATCTCACTTTTCCGCACACGAGATCTCAAAATCTTCGTACTGGCCTCACATCATCGCCAAATCTGGAAAAGATAGCGATATCAATGAAAAGTGCACCAAACGCACGTTTGGGGCCGTTCGGAGCAAGTTTTTGCAAAACCTGACTTTGGAGCACACCAGATCTGAAAATCGTCGTTCTTGCCTCAGATCATCACAAAATCTCGAAATCAGTGGCATTTCTATATAAAGTGGACAAAACGTACGTTTTGTGCTGTGCGGAGCATCTTTTGGCAAGATCTCACTTTTGAGCACACCAGATATGAAAATCGTCGTACCTGCCTCAAATCATCGCCAAATCTGGAAAACAGTGCATTTCTATGAAAAGTGCACAAAACGCACGTTTTGGCAAAATCTCACTTTTGAGCACACCAGATCTCAAAATCGTCGTACTGGCCTCAAATCATCGCCAAAAAGCAAAAACAGTGCATTTCTATGAAACGTGCACAAAATGCATGTTTGGGGCCGTGCGAAGCAAGTTTTGGCAAAATTGAGAAATTAAACGAGACTTACCTGTAAGTTGAAGTTTGATTGGAATTCTATGAGTCACCAACTGCAACAACGGATCACATGAGATTGCATCACGCATGCGCACGTCAGTTTTTAAAGCTCGAATGTGAATGTCATCCGAAAACGTATAAATGTACAAAATCATCTCCATAGTTTCTTATGCTATGACTGATGTATAACTGTTGTGTCAGGTAGCAAGGTGTTAAAAATTAACACCTGTAGGGAGGGGTAGAATGTAACCCTGGGTGGGCATGTCATCCCTTGTTGCAGTTGGTGACTCATAGAATTCCAATTAAACTTCAACTTACAGGTAAGTCTCGTTTAATTTCTCAATTCTATTTCATCACCACTGCCACAGGGATCCCATGAGATTTCAAAGCCAGACATTCACATGAGAAAAAATACCATGTTTAACAGACTGGAATTTAATCATGAGGTAAATTTATACAACAAGACCTAGTTGTGTTCAATAGGAACAAAGGTAACATATGTAGGCATTTGAGCCAAACAATGAATATGCAACATGTTAATAAATGTCTGCACCCAACAGTCAGGGTTTTAAGTGCAATTCTAGCTAGTCAATGGTTAAGACCGATGTGGCAAAGCCATCATTCCTTTGGAAGGGCTTGTTGTAAAATCGATCAAATGTCCTTTGTGAAGACCAACCAGCAGTATCCATAATTTCCTTGATTAGAACAGATGCATTTTTAGCTTTTGATACTGCTGCTGCCCTTGTACTGTGAGATTTGAAGGTGCTAACATCAACACCAGCATCTGCCATTACGGAACGAATCCACCTTGATATGGTATCTTTTGAGGCAGGGTGATGCGGTTTCACGTGGCTAAGAAAACGTTTTGTTTCAGTACCTCTCAATGGTTGTGTTTTCCGGAGATATTCTTTCATGTGAGTAAAAACACAAAGAGATTGATCTGCAGGGCAGGCTTGTAAAAGCACTGAAGGCAGCTTGTATCCTGGTCTACTTTGTTTTATGTGCTCTGGCAAAGCAAATTCAAAGAATGTAGGCCCTTCTTTCATAAACTGGGTGTCTAGTAGGTGTATGCTTTGTCCTCTTTGTGCGGAGACAAGTGCAATTAACATTGTCAGTTTTAGTGTCAAGGACTTTAAACTTGATTCAGTTGGCTTGGGTAATGATGACAAGTAAGAAAGGACTGGGTTTACATCCCATGTAGTACGGTACCGTGGTACAAGTGGATTGTTCTTATAGATGCCTTTCATGAATCGGGAGACGATGGGATGGCTCCCGATGTTCACATTGTCATTAGAAAGAATGACAGCAGATAGAGCACTTCTTGCAGTGTTTATAGTTGTGTATGATAATCCTTGTTCGTGCAAACTGACTAAGACGTCCAGCACCATATTTAGAGGTGGGTTGTATGAATTAACGCCCCGTTTAGAACAAAACTCATGCCACTTCTTGATATAAGGGGTGTATTGTTTCTGAGTACCAGTTGACTAGGACTGCAAGATGATATTGGTAGCTTTGCTCGAAATAGCTCTCTGGTTGAAAGATTCCCTGATACTTTGCAAGCCATTAATTGCAACCGTTGGCTGAGAGGGTGAACTGCATTGCAGTGGGGTTGGACTAGAAGAGTGTCCGACTGGGGAAGTAATAGAGAATGGTCCGTTAGGAGGTTCAGTAGAAGCGTGAACCATGGTTGTGTTGTCCAGAGCGGAACAATTAGGAGACCTGAGGATTGGTCTTGTTCGATCTTCTGTAGGCAGTTGGCAATGAGGCTGAAAGGGGGAAAGGCATAAAAGTAATCATCTTTCCAGTCCATGAAAAAAGCATTAATAAACTGTGCCCCAGGGTCAGGTCTCCATGAGACATATTTAGGGACTTTAAAGTTGAGTCTAGAGGCAAACAAGTCAATGTCAAACTTGCCCCAGCGCTCCTGTATAACATTAAAAACCCTCTGAGACAAGGACCATTCTGTAGATACCCTGAGTGCTCTAGATTCCTTGTCAGCTTGAATGTTTTCAGACCCAGGGATATGGGTGGCACTGAGCCAGATGTTGCGGTTTATACACCATTCCCATATGCTGGTGGCCATATCGTTGCATGGCATTGATTTAATACCCCCCATTGCATTAATGTATGCCACAGTAGTGGTGTTATCAGACTGAACAAGTATGTGTTTCTCACTGAAAGTACCACAAAGGGATTTCAAGCACAATAGTACAGCTTTCATTTCAAGATAGTTTATGTGGTTGTTTTGTTCCTCAAGACTCCAAGGGCCCCCAGTGGAGATATTTCCACAGAGTGCTCCCCAACCCAGGGTTGAGGCATCAGTAGTGAGAATACGATCAGGCTTGCCATGGCTGATGGCTTTAGATGCTGTAAGGACATTATTCACCCACCAGATCAATTCTGTCCGAGAATGGGAAGACAGGGTCATAGTGGAATCAAAGTTTCCCTTGTTTTCACGGAGTTCACAAATTTTGTCATGTTCCAAATGTCTATAGTGCATTTCAGCAAATTCCACTGCTGGAAAGCTAGATACAAGGAAGCCTACGACCTGAGCGACAGTACGGATGGGGACTGTCCTGTGAAGGAGCAAACTTTCACAAGCAGATCTGACCTTCATGGCTTTAGCCTCCGTGAGGGTTACTGTCATGGTCAGACTATCCAGTACAAAACCCAGAAAATCTATTTTTTGCTAGGGTTGAAGCACAGACTTCACAGGGTGGATAGTGAAGCCAAGGTCGGTAAAAAGATTAACAGTATCCACCACATTTGCTTGGCAAGAGTTAAAACTCTGACCAATGAGTAAGGAGTCGTCAATATGCCCCATACATGTATGCCCAATAGAACGTAAACGGGCATAAACTGGCTTGAGGATTTTAGTGAAAATCCTTGGGGTAGATGTCAAGCCATTATATAGACATGTAAATTGGTAGTATTTCCCTTTCCATTCAAACATGAGGAATTTCCTGTCCTCCTTTGCTATGGGAATGGAGTAGTAGGCATCTTTGAGATCTACAGATGCCATAAAGCATCCAGGTCGGATAAGTTTGAGGACGGTATGGAATGTGTCCTTTTTGAAATGGTGGTAATCGACAAATTCATTAAGTGGCTTCAAATTAAGGATCATCCTGTAAGTACCATCCTTTTTTGGGCGAATGAAAATATTTGAAATAAACCCATCAGGTGTATAGACGGCCAGTGTAAGAATTTCTTTATTCACAAATTTAGCAATTTCTGCATCAATAATAGTGATTTCAGCTGGTGAGAAATGAATTTTGTTAGGCCTGACCTTCTGTGTCGGGTAGTCACCCTCAAACCCTATATAATGATGCTTTATGGCATCCAAAATAACTGGGTCATTAGTCAATGATTCCCAAAATGTTAAATGGTATTTCACCTGACCTGCTCTAAAAAGTTCAACCCTTCGGTGCAGGTCCTCTAAATTAATACTACTGGTCACCAGTCTGGTGGGAACTGTTTCCCTTACCTGTTGTTCTAGTGTGTCTTGGTTGAGTTCTTGTGATTGTTCGCCTTTGTCTGAGTGGAGGCTCGGCCATTCCTAAAAAAGGACGGCGTTTGAAGGCACTGAAACGAGCATTTTGTGGTCGGTCATAAGGTTTAGACCGTGGAGCCTTGAAAGACGAGGCTTTAGCCAAATAGTTTGACCCACTGGTCACGTTTTGCATTTGTTGTCCGGCTCGTTTTACTTCGGACATTTCTTTAAGGTGTTTGGACAGGTCATCGCCAAACAAGTTTGTTGACGGCTTTATTTCCTCTTTACACAATCTAGTGTAAGGTGGATTAAGATCTGGCTTAATGAGTTCTCTGCGTTTCATGTTAAGCTTCCAGTTAGCATGTCCAAAGAGCGCACTACTGTCCATCACGTTTGTTAGGGTTTCCCGTGCGTTCACAGTCTTGCAACTCTGAATATCTTTGAATAGCCGGTCGGCTACTATTGTGAGCGAGGATAAATCATGAATGATCGGTTCCTGCACACGTTGGAAAGCAAGATCTACTGATCTGTTCTTTCTAGTCAGTAGGTCCCAGATTTCTTCGTTCACCAAGGTTGGGGTGAGATATTTGCAATTTGCAGGCGGCGGATACTTCTCGCCTCTCTCCTTCACTGAGTCTTGTGACAGTTCTCCAGTCAGAATATTGTCAACAAGAGTGGCAATTTTCCCTCAATGTCAGAGGATTTTTTGTGGTTTGATAATAGCGCCTGAGTCAGGCTGTTGAGAAGGTCGTTGTTTGGCTCTGAGTCAGAGTGCGAAGTGGAAGGAGAGGACTTTGGACCTTGGCCGTTGCTCGAGTCGAGCAGTTGATTTGTGGCCGCGATTAAGTCGAGTAAATTGGACGGTCCAGCTATATCCTCTTCCTCGTCTTCTTGTGGATCGGGTTGCAGAATAATATCCTCTCTGAGGCTATTAAAAGCTTTGGTTTGGGCTTTCGAAGCCTCGAAAAGTTGTGTGAGTGAGCTTTGTAAGCCTTGCAAAACTCCCGCCATGTCGGTCGAGCTGTTTTCCTCCTCGATCCTGGCGGAGTTTGCACTGGAATCTGTTTTTCCCTTGTCGTCAGCGCTCATATTCCTGTTGTCGAATATTCTTTATTTCAGGTAATGCTATTGAAGCGAATTGGAACGAGGTGCGAAAGAACATTTTCCAAATTTCATTTAGTAAAAGTTTTTGCTGCTTACCGACGGCGCAAAGCGATAAGCGCTGACGTGCGCATGGGTGATGCAATCTCTGTGGCAATGGTGACGAAATAGAATCTCACTTTTGAGCACACCAGATCTCAAAATCGTCGTATTGGCCTCAAATCATCGCCAAAAAAGCGAAAACAGTGCATTTCTACAAAAAGTGCACAAAACGCACGTTTGGGGCCATGCGGAGCAAGTTTTAGCAAAATCTCACTTTTGAGCACACCAGATCCCAATATCGTCGTTCTGGTCTCAAATCATCCCCAAAAAGCGAAAACAGTGCTTTTCTATGAAAAGTGCACAAAACGCACGTATGGGGCCGTACGCAGCAAATTTCAGCAAAATCTCACTTTTCAGCACACCAGATCTCAAAATCGTCGTACTGGCCTCAAATCATCGCCGAAAAGCGAAAACAGTGCATTTCTATGAAAAGTGCACAAAACGTAAGTATGGGGCCATGCGGAGCAAGTTTTAGCAAAATTTCACTTTTGAGGTCACCAGATCTCAAAATCGTCGTACTGGCCTCAAATCATCGCCAAAAGGCGAAAACGGTGCATTTCTATGAAAAGTACACAAAACGTACGTTTTGGACCGTGCGAAGCAAGTTTTGGCAAATTCTCACTTTTGAGCACACCAGATACCAAAATCGTCGTTCTGTCCTCAAATCATCACGAAAAAGCAAAACCAGTGCATTTCTATGAAAAGTGCACAAAACGTACGTTTGGGGCCGTGCAGAGCAAGTTTTGGCAAAATCTCACTTTTCAGCACACCAGATCTCAAAATCGTCGTACTGGCCTCAAATCATCGCCAAAAAGCGAAAACAGTGCATTTCTATGAAAAATGCACAAAACGTTCGTTTTGGGCCGTGCGGAGCAAGTTTTGGCAAAATCTCACTTTTCAGCACACCAGATCTCAAAATCGTCGTACTGGCCTCAAATCATCGCCGAAAAGCGAAAACAGTGCATTTCTGTGAAAAATGCACAAAACGTTCGTTTTGGGCCGTGCGGAGCAAGTTTTGGCAAAATCTCACTTTTCAGCACACCAGATCTCAAAATCGTCGTACTGGCCTCAAATCATCGCCAAAAAGCGAAAACAGTGCATTTCTATGAAAAGTGCACAAAACGTACGATTGGGGCCGTGCAGAGCAAGTTTTGGCAAAATCTCACTTTTGAGCTCACCAGATCTCAAAATCGTCGTAGTGGCCTCAAATCATCGCCAAAAAGCGAAAACAGTGCATTTCTATGAAAAGTGCACAAAACGTTCGTTTTGGGCCGTGTGGAGCACGTTTTGGCAAAATCTCACTTTTGACCACACCAGATCTCAAAGTCGTCTTACTGGCCTCAAATCAACGCAAAAAAACCAAAACAGTGCGTTTCTATGACAAGTACACAAAACGTACGTTTGGGGCAGTGTGGAGCAAGTTTTGGCAAAATCTCACCTTTGACCACACCAAATCTTAAAATCGTCGTACTGGCCTCAAATCATCGCCAAAAAGCGAAAACAGTGCATTTCTATCTACAGTGCACAAAACGTACGTTTGGGGCCGTGCAGAGCAAGTTTTGGCAAAATCTCACTTTTCAGCACACCAGATCTTCAAAATCGTCGCACTGGCCTTAAATAATCGTGAAAAAGCGAAAACAGTGCGTTTCTATGAAAAATGCACAAAACGTACGTTTTGGGCCGTGGGGAGCAAATTTTAGCAAAATCTCACTTTTCAGCACACCAGATCTCAAAATCGTCGTACTGGCCTCAAATCATCGCCAAAAAGCGAAAACAGTGCATTTCTATGAAAAATGCACAAAACGTTCGTTTTGGGCCGTGCGGAGCAAGTTTTGGCAAAATCTCACTTTTCAGCACACCAGATCTCAAAATCGTCGTACTGGCCTCAAATCATCGCCGAAAAGCGAAAACAGTGCATTTCTATGAAAAGTGCAGAAAACGTACGTTTTGGGCCGTGCTGAGCAAGTTTTGGCAAAATCTCACTTTTGAGCACACCAGATCTCAAAATCGTCGCACTGGCCTCAAATAATCGCTAATAAGCGAAAACAGTGCATTTCTATGAAAAATGCACAAAACGTACGTTTTGGGCCGTATGGAGCAAGTTTTGGCAAAATCTCACTTTTCAGCACACCAGATCTCAAAATCGTCGTACTGGCCTCAAATCATCGCCGAAAAGCGAAAACAGTGCATTTCTATGAAAAATGCACAAAATGTTCGTTTTTGGCCGTGCGGAGCAAGTTTTAGCAAAGTTTCACTTTTGAGGCTCACCAGATCTCAAAATCGTCGTACTGGCCTCAAATCATCGCCAAAAGGCGAAAACAGGTGCATTTCTATGAAAAGTACACAAAACGTACGTTTTGGACCGTGCGAAGCAAGTTTTGGCAAATTCTCACTTTTGAGCACACCAGATACCAAAATCGTCGTTCTGTCCTCAAATCAACACGAAAAAGCAAAACCAGTGCATTTCTATGAAAAGTGCACAAAACGTACGTTTGGGGCCGTGCAGAGCAAGTTTTGGCAATCTCACTTTTGAGCTCACCAGATCTCAAAATCGTTGTACTGGCCTCAAATGATCGCCAAAAAGCGAAAACAGTGCATTTTCATGAAAAATGCACAAAACGTACGTTTTGGGCCGTGCGGAGCAAGTTTTGGCAAAATCTCACTTTTCAGCACACCAGATCTCAAAATCGTCGTACTGGCCTCAAATCATCGCCAAAAAGCGAAAACAGTGCATTTCTGTGAAAAATGCACAAAACGTTCGTTTTGGGCCGTGCGGAGCAAGTTTTGGCAAAATCTCACTTTTCAGCACACCAGATCTCAAAATCGTCGTACTGGCCTCAAATCATCGCCAAAAAGCGAAAACAGTGCATTTCTATGAAAAATGCACAAAACGTTCGTTTTGGGCCGTGCGGAGCAAGTTTTGGCAAAATCTCACTTTTGAGCTCACCAGATCTCAAATTCGTCGTACTGGCCTCAAATCATCGCCAAAAAGCGAAAACAGTGCATTTCTATGAAAAGTGCAGAAAACGTACGTTTTGGGCCGTGCTGAGCAAGTTTTGGCAAAATCTCACTTTTGAGCACACCAGATCTCAAAATCGTCGCACTGGCCTCAAATAATCGTTAATAAGCGAAACCAGTGCATTTCTATGAAAAATGCACAAAACGTACGTTTTGGGCCGTGCGGAGCAAGTTTTGGCAAAATCTCTCTTTTGAGCACACCAGATCTCAAGATCCTCGTACTGGCCTCAAATCATCGCCATAAAGCGAAAACAGTGCATTTCTGTGAAAAATACACAAAACGTTCGTTTTGGGCCGTGTGGAGCACGTTTTGGCAAAATCTCACTTTTGACCACACCAGATCTCAAAGTCTTCAGTAGTTAGGAAATGGGGGTTCTGGACCACCCTTGTGATAATTTTTCACACACCGAACGAGAAATTCCACTTTTAGCACAAACTTTTTCTGGTCAGTTCAACACAAGTTCAAAAAAGTCTTCTGCCAGTTTCCACCACAGATTACTTTTTCCAATCTGCTCAAATTCATCACAACAAATTTTCACCTCCCCAATCTCCAACGCACCCCAATCAGCAGAAATCAATTCCCACGAATTAATTTCTTTGTGTGCAAATTCACACATCCAAGTATGCATAAAATCCGCAGCATTTCACATTCATCTTTTCCAGCATCTTTTCATCATGATATTTTACTTTCAACTGGAGCATTTCCACAGCTATTGCAGCTTTCTCTTTCCTCTTCATAAGTCGCACAATTTGGTTCTTTTTCTTCTCAAACAAATCAGCTTTTACTTGTTCTTCACTTTTCTCCATTTCTTCTTCTTTCACAACATTTTGCTTTACTCTCCAATGTCCCCATGCCCAAGTGCTCACACCATCTGCTCGCACAAATGGCTTGGATCTTCTCGACTTCTTCTTTCACGAGCTTCATTTTAGATGGACATATTTTTTTTGAATTTTTTTGAAAATTATAATAATTCAAGAATTAAGCTCAACAAAACTACATCATCATTTCCCAATTTTACTTTCAGGACAGAGAAATTAACTGTTCGCATTTTCCCGACAACAACTCCATCGCCCACATTGTATTCACATTTTACCGAGCCTGATAAACCATTCCATGTCACTGTCGATCCTCCTTCCACTCCAACATTGATATCGACCCGGGATTGTCTAGACCTATTTTTATGAATCATTCCAGCGCCCACAATTTTCACATCCTGAGGAAAGAATAGAAAGTTTGAAACACCAAACAAGAAATGATTCGGGTCATCACTTTTGCGGAAATGCCCTTCAACAAAGACTCTGTTTCCAATGATTCTATGCCCATTCATGTCAAGGTTTGTTTGCATAATCATCTTCTCGCTCTCAAATGAAAACGGGGAATCGAAAACGCTCGCTGGAACATCTGAAACATTTCCCTTCACCCCATAGACAATCAAATGCGCATTTTCTTTCGCTGCATCAGAAGCTGTTCCTGCCCAATGCATGTCCACCATCAAATATTCTGGAGGTGAAATGTGCCATTTGTGCACGTGCACGATCGATCGGATCATTGTTTGCACCGGTGCATCTCCTGAAAATGGTTTGCTTGCTTGTCGTTTCACATTCAGTGCAGTCGACACACAAGTCAAAGTCGCTCCCTGAAGTTTAGCAGGAAAAAATTCAAAACAAATCGT
Organism: Cladopsammia gracilis; assembly: GCA_022457155.1. Lineage (NCBI taxonomy): Eukaryota > Metazoa > Cnidaria > Anthozoa > Scleractinia > Dendrophylliidae > Cladopsammia > Cladopsammia gracilis. Next base: position 24,833 of record JAJGOT010001239.1, read on the forward strand.
ATATTCCCCCTCGGGAATTGGAAAAAAATTGAATCCGAGTCTTCCCAAGAATCTGTTGTCAGCTTGCTTGGAAATTTGAAATGCATATGCCTTCTTGTTGAATTCGTGAGGAGATCCAGCGAAAGTGTCAATCTCTGTCCCAGTGATATTTGACTCATCGCTTGACTCATCCACGTCATCCATCCACAGGTGAAACACGTTTGTAGCGTCAACTGAGGTGATCTGGGATTGGTGAATCAATCTAGCGACACTATCCACATCTCCCTTTGTCGCAGCATCCTTGCTATCACTCGCTGACCCCAAATTGGTGATTTTGTTCCCACGCATGTCAACTTCCCCAGTCACAGTTCCTCCAGCTTTGGGGAGATTCTTCCCAGCTTCTGTGTCCACATAGGCTTTCGTTGCAGCATCAGTGTTAAAGGTGGGTGTTCCGAGATATATGATCTTCTCTCCTCCCATATGTATCGCGCCCGTCATAGTTCCCCCAGCTTTGGGGAGAAAATCTTCCGCAATTTTTTTGTCCACATAGACTTTCGTGACGGCATCTGTGTATGCAGTAGGTTCTCCAACATTCACGATCTTCTTCCCACCTGCATCACCTGTCCACCTTCCCGAATCCACATAACCCTTCGTTGCAGCTTGAGCATCCATAGTCGGGTCATTCAAATTAAATATGTTGTGATGCCCCATGTCCAAGTCAACTTCCATGGCGAAAATTTCATTCCGAGGCAAGAAAGTTCTCCTGATGTCTTCAAATGGCATGAGCGTGTCGTAATTTGTTCGATAAAACTGTCGGTCATTTTGCTTCACATTGATCACGTTGAAGTTGTGTTTCAAATCCAAATCTTTCGTGACTTCATGAGTTGGTGGAGGCGCGTCAGGGTGCCAACTTTTCAGTGTGAGCATGTTCACGGCGGATTTATCACTTGCAGTATCTGTCGCCAGATTCAAAATCTTCTGATTCTTGGCATCAAAGTGATAACCATCACTTGTCAGGAAAAGTGATTTTGCGGTATAGAGAGTCAGTGCATCGTTATCTCCCCCAGTTTGCAGGTTGACGATCGAGTGATAGTTTGCGTCCAAATGATCTGTCAGAACGATTTGATCCGCTTTGTTGGTTTTCAGGGCAAGCCCAGTGTCGAGTTGCGCCTTCGTGACAGCGTCAGAATCGCTTGTGCCTTTGGCGAGGTGAGTTAACTTGCGATTATTCGCAAACCAATTTCCCTGGCGAAGAGGCATGCCACCACCACCAGCATGTTGCTCCAGAAGTCTGAGGCGATTGAGAATGTCTGAATCCTCGTTTTGCGCTTCTTCATTGAAAGCTCCCATTTTCATTCTCCAAACTCGATTTCGTCGTGATCCACACCAGGTCTTTCACAAATCATCTTGTGGTGAGCTTTTATGACATTGTCGCTCAATTCTTCTCCCTTATAAAGCACGAAAATTTGAATGTCTCCATGAAAGGAGACAGTTGTATTTGGGTTGATATCGCCAAAGACCATTGTCGACGCCCCGGGAGATGTGGAGGCATTGAAACTTTTCAACTTTTTCCCATTTACCCAACAACTGGAGACAGGTTCCGACGAATTCGACACGACCCAATGAATTGAAAGGCAATGCCACTCATTGAGAACGGAAAGATCAGCTTTGGCAGGATAGCTGCCAATTTCCTCATTCGCCTTTCCATCTATCCCTGCAATCAACAGATTTCCATTGTCTTTGAAACACACGAACTTGTCCCAACCTCCATCGTCGTGTCCAAACAAGCCATTGCGAAGGTTATAATATGACCCATTGAATGAAGCAAGTCGGAACAGGATAAAAATGTTCACGATGTCCGCCGCACCACCTTGGGGATTGAGATTTATGTCGGAAATTAGTTTGTCGTTGACACCGTCGAAAGTCATGAAAAATCTCTTCGCATTCTTCTGCGTTGAAAGGGTTGGCATTTGATTCTGCATAGTTTGAGTTGCATCCAGACTGGAGAGAGTGCGGTCAATCAACTTCTTGATTTTTCGTGTCCCATCGTCCAGAAGAACTTGCGATTCCCGATCCACGCAATAGAAACATTCCGCATTTTCGTTTATGAACGCGTCAACATACGTTGAAGTTGCTGCAGCAAGTATTGACAGGAGACCAGATTCCGCAACTGTCTTGTCCACATATTCTTTTGTCGCAACATCGAACTCATTCACAGGGGTGGAAAGGTTTGTGATTTGGTTGGAATTCATGTCTACATTTCCTGTGATAGACCCGCCAGATGAAATGGAGTTGGAATCTACGTAATGAATAGTTGCGAGATGCGATGTGTCCTCATCAGCTTTTTCATTTAAATGTCCCATTTTAAATCTCCTCGTCAAAGTTTTTGCAGACAGTTTTCTTCGGTTGATCCACATAGAGAAATGAAAAATCGTTTTCAGTTGCCTTGAGCAGTTTCTGTTCATCTATCCCCAGTTCAGTTGCAATGCGTTTGCAATCTTTAGGAGGAAATCGGAACAAGCAAAAATGGGAACAATTGTCGCGAATATCTTTTGGCACCTTGAAGAATCTCTGGGCAAGATAGATCAAACTGCAGTTGCAATGTCTCCCATTGAAAAACCAGTTGATCATTTGCTCCTGATTGCGGTCACAAGCAAAGTCATCGAAGATCACAACGCGCTGACCCGCGGCATCCTGAAACAATTCTTTCAACGGAACACATTCGGTAAAAGGTGTCAAGACCTGGTAACCTGCAACGGGATTCGCGCGCTTTTCAAAATCTTTCAGGAGACCTACATACTTATCCTGATGCAAGTTTTTTTGCGAAAAGAATGATTTCGTCAAAGAAGAGCAGGCGATAAATCATATTCAAGAGTAAATTTGTCTTTCCGCAGTTAGAAGGTCCACATATGAGCATACGAAAGTTTTCACTTGACATGGCAGGATGGATTTGTTGAAATGAATCAGTTGATTCGGAGAGAAAGTCAAAATTAGAGAAATGCATTTTGTCTTGTCAAATAAAAATGTCGGTCAAGAAATGGGCAGAACTTGCCTCTGCGAAAGAAGCCAAGTCGAAACAATCTCATCAAGAGATTCTCGCTGCATTCAAGCAGAGAAAGATTGAGGAAGAAATGAAGGCAACTTCATATGAGAAAATGCTGAATCCTGTAACGAAGAAATAAGATGTGTTGAAGGTGGTTGAACCAGTTGCAACATCTCAGAGCTCACTTCCAAGCTCACTTTCACCTTCACTCAGCTCACTTTCAAATTGGGGTGAAACAAGTCAAGCTGAAGGACAAGAGCTTAGTGATGAGAACTTGAATGAAGAAGATGCGGAAAATCTTTCACCCGCTAATAAGCTGCTTTACTATATCAGGAAAGATTATCCCATGGAACAAGCTATGGATTTGGCTTTTGGTCCTTCAACCACAAAACAGTCACACACTGAACCACTTATACCACATTCACCAGATTTAACGTTGTATTCACCTCCAGCAAGTCCAACTTTATCTGAACCAACTCTGGCGAAACCAACTGAACCAGATTTGCCTGAACCACCTGAACCAGATTTGACTGAAGCACTTGAATCACCTGAACCAACTCTGACGGAAGCACTTGACTTAGCAAATGCGCCAAAACCAAAGAGAGTGATGCCTCCCAGAAGTGATGAGACAAATGTTTTGGCAAATCTTAATCGCATTATCAATCAGAATTGGGATAATCCGAATTATAAAGTCAAATCTAAACACTCTGAGTTCAGTGGCGCAACAATTCCTGAACTAATAGAAATAAGAGATAAAATTCGTCAACAAAGAGCAGAACGAGCAGATGCAGGTGAAAAGATGGGAAAAAAGCAATTCGGCTTTACGGGGAAAGGTCTTCAAAATTCATTCAATTCCCTCATCAACCACCTGGAAGTTGGACTTGGTTCAATACAAGCTGGAAACACTTCGACAAAGTTGAGGCACGATTTGGTGGAGATTGTGCGAATTTTGCATGAATCAGAAATCCTCTCCAGTGATCAGGGAGAAAAACTGTTGAAGCAAATAAAATGATTCCGCTTTTGTTAGACTCACAACTGGCCAAACACCAGAATCCTCATCAACATTCACACGATTTCGAAATACGCTTTGACCCCCCGATAACACTGGATGAAGGAAAGAATTATGAAGCAGCTTTGAATAAGCTCGTGACAATGAACTATTCGTGGTATAACATCAGGGATGAATATGGAAATAATTCGCTGAAATGGAAGACAACGAGTGAAAGTGTTTGGAAGACCATAACATTTGAAAATGGTATGTATGGGTATAAAACCATAAACGCGGTTTTACAAGGCGAGATTGGTTCAGAGAAAGTCAACCTGTTTTTCGACAAGAGCGTGTTCAAGACGATTATGACTTTGGACAACACGATTGAAGTGGATTTGAGAAGTGGGGATTTTGCGAATCTGCTTGGATTTGAGAAAAAGATTCTGACTGGTGGGACAAATGTTTCAGCTTTTATCCCAAATATCACAAGAGGTGTGGATTGGGTCTATCTGCATTGTGACCTGATTTCAAGGGAAGTTGCGAATATAGACAACAATGTGTTGTTTGCCCTGTCAACGTCAATGTTGCATGTGAGTTATCCGTTTTCTGTGGAACCCATGAGGTTGGAATGGCACCCTGTGAATAAGCACATGATTCAAGCAATTCGAGTTTATGTGACAGATGGGAGAAACAATCCACTGGATATGAATGACATGGATATGGCTTTTACGATGTATATTCGGGAGGAAGATGAGAAATAAATCGATTTCATAGAAATGGATTTAAGATTGTGCAATAAGTTGATTTAGACGAATGAGAGCGTTCTGAGAAACTTGGGGTTTGGGTCTGACTTTAGATCTGAGTTTGGGTTTGGGTTTCGCACGAGTTGGAGCGACAGGAATAGCAATAGCATCCGCAAATTTGACTTTGGGAACTTGTGCGACTGGTTTCGCTGGCTTTGAATTTGCTCGCAACATAGATTGGAGTTTGTCCCCAGCTTTCTTGACAATTACCTTGGATCCTTCATCCGCAGCTTTTTCGACAGATTTTTTGACAAGTTGACTAGCCGCGGACTTTGCCAAACCCAGGAGAGGTTTTCCGATTTTCATTAAACTGTCTAGAATGACTCCAGTTCCTTTGTGCTTCCAAACATACTTCCCGCGAGATGGGAGATAGATTTTCTTCCATTCTGAGGGGTGATTCATAATTTTGTTTGTCAGAATAAAATGTTTAGATCACCAGAATATCTCGAGAAAACCACTTTCACCAGATTTCAATTAAATACTCCCCTGACGTTTCCAGGAAATGCTCAATCGCAAAAGAAGGATGGATATAAATTCCATGTCACTGACAGAAGCAACTGGTATGACTGGTACAATGCGTATCTTCGCGTGAATTACACCTTGGAGGCAAAAGCAAATGGTGCTCAAGTTGCAGCAGATCAAACATGCTCCACCTTGAACAGTTCGTTTTCACTGATAAACAAAATCAAAGTTTCGTCAAATGCCAAGACACTCTACAATCTAGATAATGCGCACAAAGCAGTTTTCGTCAAGAATCTCCTGGAATATTCAGATGACTATTCAAGAAGTGCAGCCAAGTCGCAGTTTTGGTATTTGGATACAGCAAATGATGTGACATTGAACAACAACGCAGGAATCAAAGCAAGAGAATTGTTGACGCAAGCGCTGAATTCATTTGAAACCATCATTCCCCTCTATCGTTATGCATTCTTTGAAGAGTTGGAAGATTCACTCCTGCCACCAATGGCAATGGAATTTGAAATGATTTGCAGGCTGATGCAGAATTGATCTGGCAACAGGCTGGTGGTCCAGCACGTCGAGTTGTTGTTCGCACCTTTGAATTGTGGGTGCCGATGATGACTTTTTCTCCCAAAGGGCAGTTGGAGGTAAATAAAAATTTTCTGAAACCAAACAAGTGGACTTTTCTTCAAGAATCAATTCACCCATCTTCAAGCAGGAGAGATGCTGAAGGCATTTGGCAGTTGTCCCCAGGGGTGAAAGATGCAAAACATGTGTTTATCTGGCTTCAACAAACTCAAAGATCAAACGCTTTGGCATTCAATCCATATATTTTCGACACATTTAACGTTGATGGGGATAACACTGCAAAACTAGCCAATTGTCGACTGCAATATGGTCAAGAATTTTATCCAGAGATTGAATATGATGCAAATTTCAAGCTGCGAATTCTGGAAGATGCTTTGAACTATCGTTACCGGAAAAATGACTATAACACTGGAGTTCAATTAAGTGTTGTGAATTATTCAACGCTTTATCCACTGATTTATTTCGACTTACGTGAAAACAAGAACAATCTAACGAATGACCCAAAACAACTGGTGTTTCACTATAGATTAAATGAAGCTGCAAATGCTTTTGACTACACAATATATGCCTTGGTTTTGAAGGAAAAAGAAGTGGTCCTGGATGTAGTTGGGGGAGAACTTGTAGTTGTCTAGAAAATGACAAACTATTTCAAAACCAAATTAAATTTCTCTCCCGGCCAATTGAAGAAACTGGAAAAAGCATTTGAAAGCAATCAAGCTGTCACACTTAGATTGAAATTCGAGAATTTGAGTGGAGATCACGATGTGAACCTGACAAAGACACAACTCAATCGCATCAAGAAAGCCAAAGAAGATGAGCGGGGAGTGGATTTGAAAATCAGTAAAACACAGATGAGGCATGTTGTGAGCAAAGGAGGAAATTTATTTTCAGCTTTAGTTGGTCTGGCAAAACCCTTGCTTGTTCCTGCAGCAAAAGCATTGGGCATGGCTGGATTGAGTTTTGGAGCAGAAAAAGCATTGGGAAAGATATTTGGAAGTGGTGCAATTCCTCCCAGAGCACCTGAGTTGTTCGGATTGGTGTCACAGTTGACAAGTGGTCAGAAATCGTTTCTGCGGAACTTTCTCGCATCGCAAGGAGTGAAAGTTGGTCGAGGGCAGAAAGGCGGCTTGCTAGGAACCTTGGCAGCATTTGGGATACCCCTTGCGATTCAACTTGTGTCAAAGGTGTTGGGAAAGGGTTTGCATGTGAATCCGCATGCATTTGCAGGAAATGGAATGCGTTTAGAACCTCCACAACCATTTGCGGGAAGTTGGAACACGTCAACATTACCATATGTGAGGCGAGGAAGAGGGAAGGGAAAAAAACTCGCGCTGGTCGTTCGTCGACAAAGCACTGAGCAATTATGATCTGCAAAATTGACGCGACAAACTTGGAATTCCATTGAAAGGAATCTTCGCAAGAAATGAGGAACTGGGAAAGAATCATTCCCCCTGCATCATCAATCTGGATGATTTGGAAAATGTGGGAACGCATTGGGTCGCATGTTGGAAACGCGGAAATGAATTCTGCTGGTTTGATTCGTTTGGAATGGCTCAACCAATCTAATGGGAGGAGAACGTGAAAAGGTGGAATCCGGGGATGAAATCTTTCCTGAGAAATGGGTTCCAGATACAAGCTCTGGATAGTTTGAAATGTGGGTATTATTGTTTGTGGTTTCTGAATGAGATGAATTTGGGGAGAAAATATGAGGAAATGCTTGAAACTTGGTCAGATGATGTTGCGGAAAATGAAAAAGAGATAGTTAGATATATTAATTCCCTCTAAAATGAAATCGTATTGCGTGAAAGAGAAGAAAGAAACAGAATGCGTTGAACCAAGTGGAACATTTCTCGCGAAGAATGGCAGACCTATGTGGTTTTGCCATTGTGCAAGTTGTGGGATAAAGAAGACAAGATTTGTCAAGATATCGGGAAACTGAGTCTGCCCTCACAAGGTGGGGGCGAGCGAGAAGGATCTGGATTCGGCGAACTTGCTTTAACTGGTTTGGCACATGCCATGCCATGGATAGGGAAAAAAGTATTGGAGATGGGACGATTCGGTGCCAGCGAGTTGTTGCGAAATGCAAATATGCAGAAGAAAGCTGTGAATTTCGCAATGGAGAAGAGCAAGCCTCGGATATGCTCAATCAGTTGAGTGTGATTGTGAGGCCGAATAAAAAGTACAAGACAGATCGCAAGGATTTGGATGGGAGAGGTGTGGATGTGCATAAGTTAATTGGAAAGTTACCGAGACCAGAAAGTGGATTCACTCTCCCCGGACACAACTTCACTGGACCATTCAATCCATTGCACAAGCAAGTGAAATTCGATAAAAGTGGAAAGATAACACAAATCATGCAACAGCCCACAGGCAAAACAGATGCTGTAGCGATGCAGCATGATGTGGATTATTCTATCTGCAAAGATGATCGTAAATGCAAAAATGAAGCGGATAGAAAGATGGTTGCTGCATTGGATGCGATTCCCTGGAAAGAAAGGCAATGGGGACATGCACTGGCAAGAAATGTGATTGATGCAAAGCAGAAGTTAGGGATGGGGAAAAGACAGGGAAACTAGCAGAGATTTCGAATGCTGACTGGACTCGAAATCTCGAATTGCATAAACCAGTCAGGAGACACTTCGAGAAAAGGAGGGTGATAGCATTTGGTGTGGATGATATCTGGACTGCTGATCTGGCGGAGATGGTAAACTTTGAGGAATGGAACTCAGGATATAGAAATATTCTGGTTGTGTTGGATGTTTTCTCCAAATTTGCATGGGCGAAAGAATTGGTGGGAAAGTCAAGTGAAGAATTAAAGGAGAAACTGGAGGAAATATTTGATGAAACAGAAAGGAGACCAAACAAATTGTGGACAGATGAAGGTAATGAGTTCAAAGGAGATTTTACGAAATTCTTGCGAAAAATGGAATTGGCATTTATCACACCAAAACCAAAGAAAAAGCAAGTGTTGCGGAAAGATTTATCCGAACATTGAAGGAAAGAATTTGGAAGCATTTCACAGCTGCGAATACGCGAAAATGGATTGATGTGTTGCAACCGATTGTGAGAGATTATAATCGAAGTTTTCATCGAAGTGTGGGAATGACTCCAACAGCTGCAAGTGTGAAAAGCAGGGAGAGAGAAGTTTTCGAAAATTTGTATCCGAATGAGTTATTGAAGCAAGTTGAGGCAAAGTTCAAAATTGGAGAAAGAGTGAGAATTGTTAAATATAAGCGAATGGAATATGACAAAGGTTTCACCCCGAATTGGTCGCGGAAAGTGTTTGTTGTAGTTGGTGTGAAAAGTTCCAAGCCAGTGACATATGAAGTTGCAGATTTGAAGGGAAAGAAAGTGGATGGAAGTTTCTATGGAGAAGAATTGTTGAAGGCACAGCAGAAAGTCAAAGCAGATGTGGAAGGAGTGAAAAAGAAGAAAAAGATAAAGCGACCCATCAAGTTTCGTGATTTGGATTCATCAGCAGTGGATACGGATTGGATGGAAGAAGAATGAATTGAGAAAAAATGGGTTCGTTAAAAGTACTAGACTTGATATGTTCAAAGACATTTGATGATTCGCATAGAAAACAACTGGAGAGTGAAGCTGCGAGTGAAGCTGCGAGTGAAGCGAAAAATGTGAGCGAAGCAAAAAGCGAAGCAAAGAGAGAAGCAAAGAGTGTGAGTGAAAGTTCAAGTGACTGTTCAAGTGTGAGTGAAGTTGAAATTTTGTTTGAATCTTTTGTGAATCTGGAGGAAAGAGTTGCATTGCTTGCAGCAGCATTAGACAATCAAAGTAAGATTCTGCTGGAGATAAAGGAAACTTTGAAGATGATTTAAATGTGTGAATTTGCACACAAAGAAATTAATTCGTGGGAATTGATTTCTGCTGATTGGGGTGCGTTGGAGATTGGGGAGGTGAAAATTTGTTGTGATGAATTTGAGCAGATTGGAAAAAGTAATCTGTGGTGGAAACTGGCAGAAGACTTTTTTGAACTTGTGTTGAACTGACCAGAAAAAGTTTGTGCTAAAAGTGGAATTTCTCGTTCGGTGTGTGAAAACTTATTACAAGGGTGGTCCAGAACCCCCATTTCCTAACTACTGTCGTCTTACTGGCCTCAAATCAACGCCAAAAAACCAAAACAGTGCATTTCTATGAAAAGTACACAGAAAGTACGTTTTGGGCCGTGCGGAGCAAGTTTTACCAAAATCTCACTTTTGAGCACACCAGAACTCAAAATCGTCGTTCTGGCCTCAAATCATCACCAAAAAGCGAAAACAGTGCATTTCTATGAAAAATGCACAAAACGTACGTTTTGGGCCGTGCGGAGCAAGTTTTGGCAAAATCTCACTTTTCAGCATACCACATCTCAAAATCGTCGTACTGGCCTCAAATCATCGCCAAAAAGCAAAAACAGTGCATTTCTATGAAAAATGCACAAAAAGTACGTTTTGGGCCGTGCGGAGCAAGGTTTGGCAAAATCTCTCTTTTGAGCACACCAGGTCTCAAAATCGTCGTACCGGCCTCAAATCATCGCCATAAAGCGAAAACAGTGCATTTCTATGAAAAATGCACAAAACGTTCGTTTTGGGCCGTGTGGAGCACGTTTTGGCAAAATCTCGCTTTTGACCACACCAGATCTCAAGTCGTCGTACTGGCCTCAAATCAACGCCAAAAAACCAAAACATTGCATTTCTATGAAAAGTACACTAAACGTAGGTTTGGGGCCGTGTGGAGCAAGTTTTACCAAAATCTCACCTTTGAGCACACCCGACTCCTGGACTCGCTGAATATTCACAGCACTCTTTGGTGAAGGCGATGTAACATTTTCATCTTCTGCAAGACTGCGTAGGAACGAAGTCATCAGCATTCAAATCACTACTTCGGTAATACTGTTCCAGTTTACTTGGTCGTGGTGATGGTTTTGAGGAATGCGGTTTTTTGTTAGATTCTGAAGATTCTGATTCTTCATCAGACTGTTCTTGGTATTCAGAACCTGTGTCGGCAGAACTTTCATTATCTTTTGCTATGTTTCTGCTGTTTCTGGCATTTCTGTTTTTTCCTGCTGTGCTTCTACTGTGAGAAGACAGAGGCGATGCTCGTCTGTCCCCTCGTTTTCCTCTGAGTTGTCGTCGCTTTCCACTGACTTGTCGGAACTCTCCTCGTGACCCTCGTTTACATACAGGTCGATTTCTGATTTCAGGCCAGTGTATACCCTCGACGACTTCAAAAGATTTCTTAACTCACCAGAGTTTTCTTTTACGTTGTGCACCGTTCTGAGATGTTTGCCCATGTAGATTGCGACAGTTCCACACCCCTTGTTGAATGTAACATAATTGACGTCAAACGGGGAATGTCTTCCTCTTCTATGCCGCCTTTCCTGACGTGCATTTGTATATGACGTTGAAGGTTGTAGCCGGAAAAGAAGCAGCCTGTTATCCTACACATCCCCTTCTTATGATGGCGTCTTTTCTTCTGCTCGCTGTCGCTCTTCAGCTTTCTTTCACCTTTCTTCTGCGTTCTTTTTCGTTTTCTTTACGGGCGCTTCGTCATCGCTCTTCAGCGGACTTGCTGTTCTCTTATTCGTTTCCTTTACGGGCGCTTGGAAATCGCTCTCGCTGTCTGTTGTAAGGGCACTTGCTATTTTCTCCTTTGCCTTCTTTACCGGTTCGTGGTCGCTCTCACTGTCTATTGGTGTGGCTTTTCTTTTCCTGGATTTCTTCTCTTCGTCGTCTCTCTCAATGTCCTTATCTGCATCGCCACCTGTTTGAATGAAACGTGAAACGTTTCTGGCACACAGTCTAGCGTTAACTTGTACATTCCATATAATGTCTCAGTGTCCAGGGCTCTTGAAGCTTGGTCATCAATCTCTCGTTGTAGGTGGTGCTGAGAGATCCAGGACATGCACCCCAAGGCCCGTTTGGCGCACCTTTGTAGCATTTCCAGGCCCAAAGCATCCGCTGCTTGGTAAAGAACTGCACAGTGGTGATAATCGGAGCGAAACGTGTTCCAGTTAATGTCTTTGTCCATGTTGTACGGTACTCTTTGTCTTTTTACCTTCAAGACATCCTTCGCTGCTTGGTCACCATTGTAAGCATGATATTATATTATATTATATTATATATATTATTATATATTATATTATATTATATTATATTATATTATATTATATTATATTATATTATATATTATATTATATTATTATATTATATTATATATATTATATTATATTATATTATATTATATTATATATATATTATATTATATTATATTATATTATATTATATTATATTATATTATATTATATTATATTATATTATATTATATTATATTATATTATATTATATTATATTTATTACCGTGTTTTCGCATGTGTTCGACGTTTTCAACAAGAAGCATAAAGTTGTGCCGATATTAAAACCGAGTGTATTCGCAGATAGTATTAAAGTCATGCTATATATCCTGCAAATTTGAATTTGTTTGATGTAATCCCCTAAGAGATATTAACGATCAAATTGTAGCCTCGTTTCCTTGTTTGAAAAACTTGTAAACAAGGCTAGAAACAAACCGCTGAGCCGATAATAACGCCGAGTGTATTGGCAAATAGTATTAAAGACGTTGTATATATCCTGCGAATATAAGGAAGTGTGATAAAATCCCCTCAGAGATATTAACGTTCAAAGTATAGCCTCGTTTGCATGTTTGACGCACTTTTGGGTCCGCCATATTGGACAAAATTCAACTGTTAATAACTCGCACGTTTTAGAAGCTGTTTCCTTGACTTTAGCAACACGGTTAGATCACTTTGGGATCTAACTCGATTGGTATAAACACTGCCATAAACACAAGATCTGACGATGTTATTAACGGTTGAAATTTGCAGCTAATTAATTATTCAGTTATTAATTACTCCTAAGCACAATGATGAATTCACGAAAAGCTTACACCAAAGTGTTCCTTTCCTGGTGTATCAACTACATCTATCATAAAAGTATAGATAAACCCTCGTCCTTTGTCTCTAAAAGCCATAAAGTGATTTCTTGGGGGAGGGTTAAATATCTAAAGATAAACTGCTGACTATGCAAAAGCAAACACTTTCGGTTGGAAAAAAAAGTTTCCTAGAGTAGCACTAGGACCTTATGTCATAGTTCTGATAGTTGGTTTGGTCGTGCATAGTCTTAAAAAGGTCTAAATAGAGTACAAATGCGGAGCACAAAAGAGCGTGTACTCACCGCTCCATGGCTTGTCCCTGCTGTGATGACCAGCTTCATGTACGGACACTGATATGTCTTAAAACGAACCCCATCATAACTCCTAAAGTATTAGCGCTTTAGACTTCAAATTTAGCAGATAGTACAAAATCATAAGGTCAGTAGATTGACAGTGTCGATGTCTCATTGTGACGTCATTATGACATTATTGTAAATGGCTAAGAAAAAACATTTTTGAAAACTAAATGCTGAATGGAGAAAGATATGGACTTGTGCTTTGATGTGCTACATTAACAGATTATTAGGATGTTCAGTGCCAAGTTTCAGATGATTTGGATAAATTGTCCATTTTTATAATTGTTTTCTTTGAGAAAAATTCTAAAATGGCGATCCTGATTCTTGGATGGCATCATATTTTGAAACCCAAATTCTAAATTGAGACAGATATTGTGCGATTTGTATGAAAAGTGCACAAAACGCACGTTTGGGGGCCATTTGGTGATATAACGTGGAAATAAGTTAAGCGACATTTTGCCATTTCGGCGGGACAGTTTCAGTACTATGCATTTACGAAAAGTGTTCACGAAGTGCGACGGCTAAAACCGATAATTCCCGAAATATTGACGAAGAGGCTCCGTAATTTTTTGTCCTAGGAGCCAACAAAATGTCTCATAAGATATGAGAAAGAAACAATTTATTTTTCCATCTTACAAACATTAACTAAGCAAATGCAAAGAAGTAAAGAAGCTCAAAATAGACTAAGCCGTTATAATGCACGCATTTTGGTTTCAGATAAATGTCAGGATTCACACTGACTCTCCAGCAACTTTGATATCAAGCTAAACTGTAATCCACTTCAATCCTTGCAAACCTGCGCTTTATCTCAAAACTACTACTTTTGTTTTGTACAATAGGATCTTTTTATCCACCTAAGTTGTATATTTTGTGCCATTTTCCGATATAACGTGGAAATAAGTTAAGCGACATTTTGCCATTTCGGCGGGACAGTGTCATAACTATGCATTTACGAAGAGTATTCACGAAGTCCGACGGTTAAAACCGAAAATTCCCGAAAAATTGACGAAGAGGCTTCGTAATTTTTCTCGTAGGAGCGAACAAATGACTCATAAGTTATCACAAGTAAAAAATTTAGTTTTCTATCTTACAAACATTCACTAAGCAAATGGAACGAACTAAAGCAGCTCAAAATGGACTGAGCCGATATAACGGACGCATTTTGGTTACAGATAAATGTCACGATTGACACAGCCTCTTCAGCAAACAAAGGCAACTTTGATTTCAAGCTAAACTGTAATCCACTTCAATCATTGCAATCCTGCTCTTTATCTCCAAACTACCAATTTGTTTTGTATTATAGGATCTTTTTATCGAACTAAGTTGTATATTTTGTGCCATTTGGCGATATAACGTGGAAATAAGCTAAGCGAGACTTTGCCATCTCGGCGGGACAGTGTCATCAGTATGCATTTACGAAGAGTATTCACGAAGTGCGACGGCCAAAACCGAAAGTGCCCGAAATATTGACGAACAGGCTCCGTATTTTCTCTCCTAGGAGGCAACAAAATGTCTCATGAGTTATGACAAACAAACAATGAATTTTTCCATGTTACAAACATTAACTAAGCAAATTCAACGAAGTAAAGCAGCTCAAAATAGATTGAGCCGTTATAACGCACGCATTTTGGTATCCGATAAATGTGACGATTGACACTGCCTCTCCAGCAAACAAAGTCAAATTTGATTTCAAGCTAAACTGTAATCCACTTCAATCATTGCAATCCTGCTCTTTATCTCCAAACTACCAATTTGTTTTGTATTATAGGATCTTTTTATCGAACTAAGTTGTATATTTTGTGCCATTTGGCGATATAACGTGGAAATAAGCTAAGCGAGACTTTGCCATCTCGGCGGGACAGTGTCATCAGTATGCATTTACGAAGAGTATTCACGAAGTGCGACGGCCAAAACCGAACGTGCCCGAAATATTGACGAACAGGCTCCGTATTTTCTCTCCTAGGAGGCAACAAAATGTCTCATGAGTTATGACAAACAAACAATGAATTTTTCCATGTTACAAACATTAACTAAGCAAATTCAACGAAGTAAAGCAGCTCAAAATAGATTGAGCCGTTATAACGCACGCATTTTGGTATCCGATAAATGTGACGATTGACACTGCCTCTCCAGCAAACAAAGTCAAATTTGATTTCAAGCTAAACTGTAATCCACTTCAATCATTGCAATCCTGCTCTTTATCTCCAAACTACCAATTTGTTTTGTATTATAGGATCTTTTTATCGAACTAAGTTGTATATTTTGTGCCATTTGGCGATATAACGTGGAAATAAGCTAAGCGAGACTTTGCCATTCGGCGGGACAGTGTCATCAGTATGCATTTACGAAGAGTATTCACGAAGTGCGACGGCCAAAAGCGAAAGTGCCCGAAATATTGACGAATAGGCAAGGTAATTTTTCTCCTAGGAGGCAACAAAATGTCTCATGAGTTATGACAAACAATCAATCTATTTGTCCATGTTACAAACATTAACTAAGCAAATTCAACGAATTAAAGCAGTTCAAAATAGATTTAGCCGTTATAACGCACGCATTTTGGTTTCCGATAAATGTGACGATTGACACTGCCTCTCCAGCAAACAAAGGCAAATTTCATTTCAAGCTAAACTGTAATCCACTTCAATCCCTGCAATCCTGCGCTTTATCTCCAAACTACTACTTTTGTTTTGTACTATAGGATCTTTTTATTCAACTAAGTTGTATATTTTGTGCCATTTGGCGATATAACGTGGAAATAGGCTAAGCGAAATTTTGCCATTTCGGCGGGCAATGTAATCAGTATGCATTTACGAAGAGTATTCACGAAGTGCGACGGCCAAAACCGAAAGTGCCCGAAATATTGACGAATAGGCTCCGTAATTTTTCTCCTAGGAGGCAACAAAATGTCTGATAAGATATAAGAAAAAAACAATTTATTTTTCCATCTTACAAACATTAACTAAGAAAATGCAAGTATGTAAAGCAGCTCAAAAGAGATTGACCCGTTATAACGCACGCATTTTGGTTTCCGATAAATGTCACGATTGACACTGCCTCTCCAGCAAACAAAGGCAAATTTGGTTTCAAGCTAAACTGTTATCCACTTTAATCCCTGCAATCCTGCGCTTTATCTCCAAACTACTACTTTTGTTTTGTACTATAGGATCTTTTATCCAATTAAGTTGTATATTTTGTGTCATTTGGCGATATAACGTGGAAATAAGCTAAGCGAGATTTTGCCATTTCGGCGGGACAGTGTCATCAGTATGCATTTACGAAAAGTATTCAGGAAATGCGACGGCCAAAATCGAAAGTGCCCGAAATATTGACGAACAGGCACCGTAATTTTTCTCCAAGGAGGCAACAAAATGTCTGATGAGTTATGACAAAAAACAATGAATTTTTCCATGTTACAAACATTAACTAAGCAAATTCAACGAAGTAAAGCAGCTCAAAATAGATTGAGCCTTTATAACGCACGCATTTTGGT
>JAJGOT010001240.1:0-41386 GCA_022457155.1 Cladopsammia gracilis
CATACTAATGACACTGTTCCGCCGAAATGACAAAATGTCGCTTAGCTTATTTTCATGTTATATCGCCAAAGGGCACAAAATATACAATTTGGTTGGATAAACATATCCTATAGTTGAAAATAAAAGTAGTAGTTTGGAGACAAAGCGCAGGATTGCAAGGATTGAAGTGGATTACAGTTTAGCTTGATATCAAAGTGTCGTTTGTTTGCTGGAGAGGTAGTGTTCAATCGTGACCTTTATCTGAAATCAAAATGCGTGCGTTATAACGGCTCAGTCTATTTTGAGCCGCTTTACTTCGTTACATTTGTTTAGTTGATGTTTGTAAGATGGAAAAATCAATTGTTTGTTAGTCATAACTTATGAGTCATTTGTTGGCTCCTAGGAGAAAAATTACGGAGCCTCTTCGTCAATATTTCGGGCATTTTCGGTTTTAGCCGTCGCACTTCGTGAATACTCTTCGTAAATGCATACTGATTTTTGTATTACAAATAGTAAATACAGTGTTTTGCAATACAATGAAAAAAGAAAGCAAAAGAGTATAATAATTACGATACATATGCAAAAAGAGAAGAAAAATAATATATTAATTGAAAAAAAGTACAATATAGCTTAAAAGAGTATATGTTAACTCATTGACATTGGATCGGTTATATGCAGAAAATCACTCAAAAACGTAAAAAGTCACTGACGACAATGACTTAAGGGAGTTGCACTAGCATTCACTTAGCCCATGGCGACAATCAAACAGTAGTTAAGAACTTTCCAATTGTTTAACTCTTAGTGCCAACCGTATAAAATACTATTTTCAGATAATGTCAGTTTTTCATTAAATGTTTCTCGCCACCAGTTAGAAAAAAATTCCAAAACGGCGAGGATACACTGCAAGTACATGTGTT
This sequence comes from Cladopsammia gracilis, assembly GCA_022457155.1. NCBI lineage: Eukaryota > Metazoa > Cnidaria > Anthozoa > Scleractinia > Dendrophylliidae > Cladopsammia > Cladopsammia gracilis. The sequence goes on from JAJGOT010001240.1 coordinate 897, forward strand.
AACATGTGTCTTAGAGATTGATTTTTAACGTTACATAAGGACAGACTTGCCAGACTTAGAAATCGCACTGTTTTGCCGATTTGGCGATGATTTGAGGCCAGTACGCCGATTTCGAGATCTGGTGTGCTCAAAAGTGAGATTTTGCTAAAACTTGCTCCACACGGCCCCAAACCTGCGTTTCGTACACTTTTCATAGAAATCGCACTGCTTTCCTGATTTGGCGATGATTTGAGGTCAGTACGATGATTTTGAAATTTGGTGTGTGCTCAAAAGTGAGATTTTGTCAAAAATTCTTGCTCCGCACGGCCCCAAACGTGCGTTTTGTGCCCTTTTCATAGAAATCGCACAATATCTGTCTCCATTTAGAATTTAGGTTTCAAAATATGATGCCATCCATGAATCAGGACCGCCATTTTAGAATTTTTCTCACAGAAAACAATTATAAAAAATGGACAATTTATCCAAATCATCTGAAACTTGGTACAGAACATCCTAATAATCTGCAAATGTAGCACATGAAAGCACAAGTCCATATCTTTCTCCATTCAGCATTTAGGTTTCAAAAAATATGTTTTTTCCTAGCCATTTTCAATGATGTCATAATGACGTCACAATGAGACATCGACACTGTCAATCTACTAACCTTATGATTTTGTACTATCTGCTAAATTTGAAGTCTAAAGCGGTAATACTTTAGGAGTTATGATGGGGTACGTTTTAAGACATATCAGTGTCCCTACATGAAGCTGGTCATCACAGCAGGGGCAAGCCATGGATCGGTGAGTACACGCTCTTTTGTGCTGCGCATTTGTACTCTATTTAGACCTTTTGAAGACTATGCACGACCAAACCAACTATCAGAACTATGACATAAAGTCCTAGTGCTACTCTAGGAAACTGTTTTCCCAACCGAAAGTGTTTGCTTTTGCATAGTCAGCAGTTTATCTTTAGATATTTAACCGTCCCCTCAAGAAATCACGTTATGGCTTTTAGAGACAAAGGACGAGGGTGTATCTATACTTTTATGATAGATGTAGTTGATACACCAGGAAAGGAACACCTTGGTGTACGTTTTGCGTGAATTCATCATTGTGCTTAGGAGTAATTAATAACTGAATAATTAATTAGCTGCAAATTTCAACCGTTAATAACATCGTCAGATCTTGTGTTTATGGCCGTGTTTATATCAATCGAGTTAGATCCCAAAGTGATCTAACCGTCTTGCTAAAGTCAAGGAAACAGCTTCTAAAACGTGCGAGTTATTAACAGTTGAATTTTGTCCAACATGGCGGATCCAAAAGTGCGTCAAACATGCAAACGAGGCTATACTTTGATAGTTAATATCTCTGACGGGATTTTATCACACTTCCTCAAATTCGCAGGATATATACAACGTCTTTAATACTATTTGCCAATACACTCGGCGTTATTATCGACTCAACGGTTTGTTTCTAGCCTTGTTTACAAGTTTTTCAAACATGGAAACGAGGCTACAATTTGATCGTTAATATCTCTGAGGGGATTACATCAAACAAATTCAAATTTGCAGGATATATAGCATGACTTTTATACTATCTGCGAATACACTCGGTTTTGATATCGGCTCAACCTTATGCTTCTAGTTCAAAACCTCGAACACATGCGAAAACACCTCAACAGAAGCTAATATAATATAATATAATATAATATAATATAATATAATATAATATAATATAATATAATATAATATAATATAATATAATATAATATAATATAATATAATATAATATAATATAATATAATATATGATCATGCTTATAATGGTGACCAAGCAGCGAAGGATGTCTTGAAGGTAAAAAGACAAAGAGTACCGTACAACAAGGACAAAGACATTAACTGGAACACGTTTCGCTCCGATTATCGCCACTGTGCAGTTCTTTACCAAGCAGCGGATGCTTTGGGCCTTGAAATGCTACAAAGGGGCGCCAAACGGGCCTTGGGGTGCATGTCCTGGATCTCTCAGAAACGAGAGATTGATGACCTAGCCTCGAAGGTGCTACAAAGGTGCGCCAAACGGGCCTTGGGGTGCATGTCGATGATCTTTCAGCAATGAGAGATTGATGACCAAGCCTCAAGAGCCCTTGACACTCAGACATTATATGGAATGTACAAGTTAACGCTAGACTGTGCGCCAGAAACGTTTCACTTAAACGAAGATCAAACAGTTGGCGATGCAGATAAGGACATTGAGAGAGACGAGGAAGAGAAGAAGTCCAGGAGAAGAAAAGCCACACCAACAGACAGTGAGGGCGACTACGAACCTGTAAAGAAGGCAAAAGAGAAAACAGCAAGTGCTCTTTCAACAGACAGCGACAGCGATTTCTAAGCGCCCGTAAAGAAAACGAAAAAGAAAACAGCAAGTCCCCTGAAGAGCGATGACGAAGCGCCCGTAAAGAAAACGAAAAAGAAAGCAGCAAGTTCCCTGAAGAGCGACAGCGAGCAGAAGAAAAGAAGCCATCATAAGGAGAGGATGTGTAGGATAACAGGCTGCTTCTTTTACGGCTACAACCTTCAACGTGATATACAAATGCTCGTTAGGATAGGCGGCATAGAAGAGGAAGACATTCCCCGTTTGACGTCGATGATTTGAGGCCAGTACGACGATTTTGAGATCTGGTGTGCTAAAAAGTGAGATTTTGCCAAAACTTGCTCCGCACGGCCCGAAACGTACGTTTTGTGCATTTGTCATAGAAATGCACTCTTGTCGGTTTTGGCGATGATTTGCGGCCAGTGCGACGACTTTGAGATCTGGTGTGCCCAAAAGTGAGATTTTGCCAAAACTTGCTCCGCACGGCCCCAAAACGTACGTTTTGTGCATTTTTCATAGAAATGTACTGTTTTCGTTTTTTGGCGATGATTTGAGGTGATTACGACGTTTTTGAGATTTGGTGTGCTAAAAGGTGAGATTTTGCCAAAACTTGCTCCGCACGGCCCGAAACGTACGTTTTGTGCATTTGTCATAGAAATGCCCTCTTTTCGGTTTTTGGCGATGATTTGAGGCCTGTGCGATGACTTTGAGATCTGGTGTGCCCAAAAGTGAGATTTTGCCAAAACTTGCTCCGCACGGCCCCAAAACGTACGTTTTGTGCATTTTTCATAGAAATGTACTGTTTTCGGTTTTTGGCGATGATTTGAGGTGGTTACGACGTTTTTGAGATTTGGTGTGCTAAAAGGTGAGATTTTACCAAAACTTGCTCTGCACGGCCCGAAACGTACGTTTTGTGCATTTTTCATAGAAATGCACTGTTTTCGCTTTTTGGCGATGATTTGAGGTGATTACGACGTTTTTGAGATTTGGTGTGCTAAAAGGTGAGATTTTGCCAAAACTTGCTCTGCACGGCCCGAAACGTACGTTTTGTGCATTTGTCATAGAAATGCACTGTTTTCGGTTTTTGGCGATGATTTGAGTTCACGAGGATGATTTTGAGTTCTGGTTTGCTCAAAAGTGAGATTTTGCCAAAACTTCCTCCGCACGGCCCGAAACGTACGTTTTGTGCATTTTTCATAGAAATGCACTCTTTTCCTTTTTTGCGATGATTTGAGGCCTGTGCGACGACTTTGAGATCTGGTGTGCCCAAAAGTGAGATTTTGCCAAAACTTGCTCCGCACGGCCCGAAACGTACGTTTTGTGCATTTGTCATAGAAATGCACTGTTTTCGGTTTTTGGCGATGATTTGAGTTCACGAGGATGATTTTGAGTTCTGGTGTGCTCAAAAGTGAGATTTTGCCAAAACTTCCTCCGCACGGCCCGAAACGTACGTTTTGTGCATTTTTCATAGAAATGCACTCTTTTCCTTTTTTGCGATGATTTGAGGCCTGTGCGACGACTTTGAGATCTGGTGTGCCCAAAAGTGAGATTTTGCCAAAACTTGCTCCGCACGGCCCGAAACGTACGTTTTGTGCATTTGGCATAGAAATGCACTGTTTTTGGGTTTTGGCGATGATTTCAAGGCAGTGCAACAAATTGGAGATCTGGTGTGCCCAAAAGTGAGATTTTGCCAAAATTTGCTCCGTACGGCCCGAAACGTACTCTTTGTGCATTTTTCATAGAAATGCACTGTTTTCGCTTTTCGGCGATGATTTGAGTTCACGAGGATGATTTTGAGTTCTGGTGTGCTCAAAATTGAGATTTTGCCAAAACTTGCTCCGCACTGCCTGAAACGTACGTTTTGTGCATTTTTCATAGAAATGCACTCTTTTCGGTTTTCGGCGATGATTTGAGGCCTGTGCGACGACTTTGAGATCTGGTGTGCCTAAAAGTGAGATTTTGCCAAAACTTCCTCCGCACGGCCCGAAACGTACGCTTTGTGCATTTTTCATAGAAATGGACTGTTTTCGGTTTTTGGCGATGATTTGAGGTCAGTACGATGATTTTGAGATTTGGTGTGCCCAAAAGTGAGATTTTGCCAAAAGTTGTTCCGCACGGCCCCAAACGTACGTTTTGTGCATTTTTCATAGAAATGTACTCTTTTCGGTTTTTGGCGATGATTTGAGGTGATTACGACGTTTTGAGATTTGGTGTGCTAAAAGGTGAGATTTTGCCAAAACTTGCTCCGCACGGCCCGAAACGTACGTTTTGTGCATTTGTCATAAAAATGCACTGTTTTCGGATTTTGGCGATGATTTGATTTCACGAGGATGATTTTGAGTTCTGGTGTGCTCAAAGGTGAGATTTTGGCAAAACGTGCTCCGCACTGCCTGAAACGTACGTTTTGTGCATTTTTTTTTGCCTTTTTCATAGAAATGCACTCTTTTCCGTTTTGGCGTTGATTTGATGCCTGTGCGACGAATTTGAGATCTGGTGTGCCCAAAAGTGAGATTTTGCCAAAAGTTGCTCCGCACGGTCAGAAACGTACGTTTTGTGCATTTTTCATAGAAATACACTGTTTTCGCTTTTTGGCGATGATTTGAGTTCACCAGGATGATTTTGAGATCTGGTGTGCTAAAAAGTGAGATTTTGCCAAAAGTTGCTCTGCACGGCACGAAATGTACGTTTTGTGCATTTTTCATAGAAATGGACTGTTTTCGGTTTTTGGCGATGATTTGAGGTAAGTACGATGATTTTGAGATTTGGTGTGCCCAAAAGTAAGATTTTGCCAAAAGTTGCTCCGCACGGCCCCAAACGTACGTTTTGTACATTTTTCATAGAAATGCAATGTTTTCGCCTATTGGCGATGATTTAAGGCCAGTGGGGGCGACTTTGAGATTTGGTATGCCCAAAAGTGAGATATTGCATGCCTGCAAACAAACATAAATAAAGGCAGAATCTGGAAATCTTAAAAATTAAAATCAAGGTTTAAAAACAAATGGGCAAAATGTAAAATCAAAAGGCAGAGACAAGCCAAGTGAGACTGAAAGTCAACACATCAACAAGCTCTATAAGTGCCCCATAAACAATAAAAAACTTTGAGAGCATAACCTCAAAGGTAACAAGAATCGGCCTTAAGGGCAGAAAACCTTGAAAGCAAACAGTAGCTCCTTGAGGGTGAAACCATAAAGGCAAAATTACAAATCAATAGGCAGACACAACCCAAGCCCTTGAAATGCCCAATAATCAAAACTCATTAAATTGAATGTTTAGCTATAAACCAGTCATGGGCAAAATAAAAATGTGGCAGGGAAAGTCCGTCAGACATAAAGTCGACGCGACAACTCCCCTTTAAATGCCAAAATAATATATAAATCAGGGGTTAAAAACCCCCAAAGGCAACAGCGGACGAATCCACAAGAAGCCAGAAGACGAATCCTCAACAAATTATTTTTAAGGATAAATCCTTAATAATAAAAATGGACGAATCCACAATATAACACGAGGTCGAATCCTCAATACAGTAGAAGTGGACTAAGCCACAACTAAATTGCCTGTGCTGAACACAACAGGACCTTAAAACAAAATGCCTGTGTTAAACGCAACAGGACCTTAAAACAAAAATGCCTTTGCTAAACACAACAGCACCTTAAAACAAAAATGCCTGTGCTAAACACAACAGGACCTTAAAACAAAAATGCCTGTGCTAAACACAACAGGACCTTAAAACAAAAATGCCCATGACAAGTTAACTAAACCTAACGAGTAAGTTCAGAGGTTCCCTTACTACATGTACTTGAGAAAATTCACATAAACACGAATTTGATCTCTGAATTCTGGTTTGTAAGAAGATATTTCTGGGCTTTTTAAATTTTTGCCTGTTGAGTCGTGACAAGCCAGGCAGAGTATTCTTAAGGCGACTCATGGTACATGTAGGTGTCCGGTCACCTCATCTCATTTGGCTTAATAAAAAGGATCAATGGCTGGCCTTTTTTTCGTCATTGATGATACCTGGCAAAATTCGTCTGAATTAGCCTTTATAAACAGTGTAGATGCCTAAGGTGCACTTGGCTTTGGTGTCATTTTTGGCAGTAAATGGTGCTATGGGGGATGGGCTTATTGCAGTATTGCCATTTTAGAGTTTTATCCAATTGTTTTAAGTCTACGTGTACCTGTGGGATGGGAAATGAACAATGAGTGTTTTGTTTTTCACTGACAATGAAGCACTTGCTCATGTCATTAACTATCTTGTAAGAACAAACCCTTGATGTTTACATGTAGGTACAGACTTTCAGACACTTGGTTCCAGCTCACATGGACCAATCAATGTCCCACAGACATTCCTTGTATTTGCAGCCTCAGAACTGACAGCCATAGTTTCATCCGTTATGAAATCGAGCCTTACAACCAAGATGGAAAGCTATTTCAACAGTTTTTACATACATGTACAACATTTCACCTCCTAATTTAGCATTTTTTATTGCCTATACATTGTATGTTTGATCATCGTTATGCTCTCTCTTCAGTTTTTATGCTGTCAGGTTTTCCTGACCTGTCTCAAGTCTCTTTTCAAAGGCTATGGTAAGCTTGGTGTGTGTTTCGATAGTCTGTTGACAATACCAATTTGACAGAGATTTTCAATTTTTAACTATCAATTGTGTCAATTTCAAGATGATGAGATGACTTCTACAACTGGCTTGGTCCTAATCCTTTCCAAATTCATCAAGTTGTGTGGCTGGTGAATGACACAAATAGCATAGTTTCTTTGAAAATTATTTTTCAGGATTTTAAACACAGTTACATTCCTTCCTCTTTTTTCTCTAGTTATAAATCATGCACCTGCTTTTTGTCCAGTTCAATTGATGTTGGATTATTTAGCCCTCTGGGGTGACAAACCAGGCCCTCTCTTTGTTACGTTAAATGGCCATCCACTTTCACTAGCCTTCAAGTGTTGTGGGCTTCACCCTACGCATTATAATGGTCAGAGATTTTGTATATCGGACTGCTTCTTATGCTGCAGATCGGGGTTTGTCTGATGCCCAGATACAAGTTTGGGCAGGTGGAAGTCCAATGCACTTCACAGTATTCTCTCTCTATCAACAAAGTTTTTTGCACAACAACATTCTTTTACAACAGCTTTCTTTCACTAGTTTGCATGTTCTACTCTACTCGGGAGATATGGAACTGATTAGCAAGGGCAGCAGTTCTCATATCTCTTAGGTTTATGGATCAAATTAACAAGGTTAGTAGTTCAATTTGTTATCAGAATTATTTCATAATATTTCAAGGGATTTATTTGGTTAGTTTCATGGTCTTTTTCTTGGTCAATTTTCATATTTTCATGTTTGCTCAGGAGATATGGAACTGATTAGCAAGGGCAGAAGTTCTCATACATCTCTACCCAGATTTCCGGCACTGTTTTTCCCACAGGGTTTTTTCGGGCAGGTTTTTTCTGGCCTGCGTTCAAACCGGAGGTTCATTTGTAAGCGGTTGCTCAGCTCTGCTAGTTTTCAATGTATTCTTAATTTCACGATCTTTAACATCATCGTTGTAAGCTTTTGAATTTCCCATAATTGTTACACTTGGCTATGTAGTGTCTTTATTCTGGGACCATTAGCAAGGGCAGTGGCACCATATTTTGTTACTTCTGCTATGGATAATGTATAACAGTGGTGACATTTCTATAAAATGTAGTTATGACTTAGTAATTTATTGTAGATTAGGGTCTATGGGACTGATTTGCAAGGGCAGCAGTTTCCATATTCCCCTTTTAGGGTTTTCAATCAATATTTTGTTATTGTTTATCATCTGATTTATATTGAACTGACTAGCAAGTTAAGGGCAGCAGTCTCAACAATTTTTCTTTTGTTTTGATTTTGTATCTTTGATTGGTTTGGACATGGTTTTACAGATTTGCAAGTGCTGTTTTTCCTATATATTCATTATAATGCTTTTGGCGTTTTTGTGGCCCTCACCTTTACTGGGCCAAAATATTGCTAACAGATTTGAAGATATTTCATATGAATTACAAAGTTGTTATTTTAATAAAACCGGCTTTGGGATTTCCCTCAGCCATTTTACTCCAAATCGTGTCGTGTGAGTAAAATAACACATTGTTGCCCAGTAAACAAGCTCAGTCAATACAGCACTTGACTGTAATGTATGTTGTAAGAAAGAGCCCAGTGGGAGAGGCATAAATGGAATATTTGCTTGCGAATAGAATTTTTATGTTTTCCCACTGGGCTTATTATAGTAACGTAAATAAATGTCACATAACGCATGTCACGCGAGAAGGGAAGGAGGGGGTGTCAATTCATTGTTTCCCTCTAGGTGAAGTCCTTGCTTGGTAACCACTCGCATGTGGTATGCATTCACTCGAAATTTTTCATCGAGTGAGGACGCTTGTATTTGAACTCCCATCTCCTCCCCTGATCCTGGTCGCGTTCTTTGCATGAATGTAGTTTGTAAGTCGTCTGGTGTTGCCCGTTTTTGTGGCCCTTACCTTTACTGGGCCAAAATATTTCTAACAGATTTGAAGATATTTCATATGAATTACAAAGTTGTTATTTTAATAAAACCGGCTTTGGGATTTCCCTCAGCCATTTTACTCCAAATCGTGTCGTGTGAGTAAAATAACATATTGTTGCCCAGTAAACAAGCTCAGTCAATACAGCACTTGACTATAATGTATGTTGTAAGAAAGAGCCCAGTGGGAAAGGCATAAAAGCACTATTTTCGCTTTTTGGCGATGATTTGAGGCCAGTGCGACGATTTTGAGATCTGGTGTGCTAAAAAGTGAGATTTTGCCAAAACTTACTCCGCACAGCCCGAAACGTGTGTTTTGTGCACTTTTCATAGAAATGCACTGTTTTCTCTTTTTGGCGATGATTTGAGGCCAGTACGACGATTTTGAGATTTGGTGTGCTTAAAAGTAAGATTTTGCCAAAACTTGCAAATTTTGCCAAAACTTGCAACGTGCGTTTTGTGCAATTTTCATAGTAATGCACTGTTTTCGGTTTTTGGCGATGATTTGAGGGCAGTACGACGATTTTGAGATCTGGTGTGCTAAAAAGTGAGATTTTGCCAAAACTTGCTCCGCTCGGCCCGAAACGTGCGTTTTGTGCACTTTTCATAGAAATGCACTGTTTTCGCTTTTGGCGATGACTTGAGACCAGTACGACGATTTTGAAATCTGGTGTGCTAAAAAGTAAAATTTTGCCAAAACTTGTTCCGCACGGCCCGAAACGTGCGTTTTGTGCACTTTTCATAGAAATGCACTGTTTTCGCTTTTTGGCGATGATTTGAGGCCAGTGCGATGATTTTGAGATCGGGTCTGCTCAAAAGTAAGATTTTGCCAAAACTTGCTCCGCACGGCCCCAAACGTGCGTTTTGTGCACTTTTCATAGAAATGCACTGTTTTTGCTTTTCGGCGATGATTTGCGGCCAGTACGACGATTTTGAGATAAGAAAGGTGGCGTTATGGTACCTATAAAAATGGTTATAGACAATATTGAATGTTTACAAAATAAATCGGACCTTGTCGACGTTTGGAGAATTAAAAATCCACAAACTAGAAGTTACACTTGGAGCCAAAAATCTCCACCAATTTTCTGTCGTTTAGATTACTGGCTTGATATCAAACAACTTACAGGATTTTGTAAATACAACCGATATCCCTCCAGCTATAAAAACTGATCATGCAGCAATTGAGTTGAATTTAACCGACTCCAATCAAAACTTAAAGGGGCCTGGCTTCTGGAAAATGAACGTCTCTCTTCTTGAAGATCCGAATTATCTGGAAGAATTAAAACAAAATATTCCACTTTGGAAAACAACAGGAAGCGAGAATTTATCAGAAAAAAGGTGTATCTGGGAATGGATTAAGTATAATATTCGGAACCATGCTATTTTGTTCTCGAAAAAGAAAGCCAAAGAACGATCTGCAATGGAAAAAAATTTACAACAAGTATACGAGGAAGCAACTAAAAAATTCGAACAGGACCCATCCGACTATAACCTAAATACTCTAAATGAAGCAAAAGAAACTCTAGAAAGTTATTATGAGGAAAAAACAAGGGGTGTAATTATTCGCGCAAGGGCACGATGGCACGAGCATGGCGAGAGAAGTACAAAATATTTTCTAAATTTAGAGAAGCTTAATCACGTCAAAAAACACATAAGAAAACTATTAATATGTGGTGCCATTACATCTGATCCTTTTGGGATACTGAACGAACAAAAACGTTTTTACCATAGCTTGTACCACTCAAACGTAACAGATGAGGATAAAGAAAATGCAAACGAATTTTTAAATAATTTGAATATACCAAGATTATCAGAAGAACAAAAACAATCTTGTGAAGAAGAAATATTTGTTGAAGAAATTACAGCCATTCTTAACAGGTTTGAGAGTAACAAATCTCCTGGTAATGATGGAATACCAATAGAAGTTTAGTTATGGAAAGTGTGAGGGAGTGTTTCAACCACGGCGAAATGTCTAGCTCTCAAAGAAAAGCAATTATAACTCTTATAGAAAAGCAACATAAAGATCGAACTCTCATTGAAAATTGGAGGCCAATCTCTCTTATTAATGTGGATGCAAAAATAATTTCAAAAGTGATTGCTTTAAGATTAAAGAAAGTTTTACCGAATATCATAATCAAACAGGTTATGTTGAAGATCGCTATATTGGTGAGACTATTCGATCAATTTTCGATATAATGGAATTTACAGACAGTAAGAATATTCCAGGTATCTTGATTTTCTTTGACTTTAAAAAAGCTTTCGACTCTTTAGAATGGCATTATCTTTATTTCAGTTGCTTTGACGCCTTTAATTTTGGCCCCAATTTTATAAATTGGGTCAAAATGTTTTATACAAATATTCAAAGCTGTGTAATAAATAATGTAATGACATCAGACTATTTTACTTTAGAACGTGGTGTGAGGCAGGGTGATCCCTTGTCCCCTATCTCTTTATCTTAGCTGTTGAAAGCTTGGCAATCTCCATTCGTCAAAATGTTGATATCAAAGGAATTAAAATAGGAAATTATGAAGCCAAGCTATTGCAATACGCAGACGATACCACAGCAACCTTGTCTGATGAAAATTCTGCAAAAATGCTATTTGAAGAAGAAGACGTATTTAAGAACTTCAGTGGGTTGGAGATAAGCTTGGCGACATTTTGCCATTTCGGTGGGACAGTCTCATCAGTATGCATTTACGAAGATTATTCACGACGTGCGACGGCTAAAACCGAAAATGCCCGAAATAATGACGAAGAAGCTCCGTAATTTTTCTTCTAGGAGCCAACAAATGTCTCATAAGTTATGATAAACAAACAATTTATTTTTCCATCTTACAAACATTAGCTAAGCAAATTCAACGAAGTAAAGCAGCTAAAAATAGACTGAGCAGTTAAAACGCACGCATTTTGATTTCAGGTCAATGTCACGATTGACAATGCCTCTCCTGCAAACGAAGGCAACTTTGATATAAAGCTAAACTGTAATCCACTTCAATCCTTGCAATCCTGCGCTTTATCTCTAAACTACTACTTTTGTTTTGTACTATAGAATCTTTTTATCCAACTAAGTTGTATATTTTGTGCCATTTGGCGATATAACGTGGAAATAAGTTAAGCGACATTTTGCCATTTCGGCGGGACAGTGTCATTACTACGCATTTACGAAGAGTATTCACTATGTGCGACGGCTAAAACTGAAGATGCCCGAAATATTGACGAAGAGGCTCCGTAATTTTTCTCCTAGGAGCCAACAAATGTCTCATAAGTTATGATAAACAAACAATTTATTTTTCCATCTTACAAACATTAGCTAAGCAAATGCAACTTAGTAAAGCGGTTCAAAATAGACTGAGCCGTTATAACGCACGCATTTTGATTTCAGATAAATGTCACTATTGACACTGCCTCTCCTGCAAATAAAGGCAACTTTGATTTCAAGCTAAACTGGGTAGATTCTGCATGTACCGGTCACATATTACGTGAATCAAAAGGAAAAAAAACGACAATAATACAAATGCAAAACAAGACCAAAAATACAGTACCTCAGAAACAATAGAAGACAATGAATGGTTCATGAATACCGGTACATGCAGAAAGACCCCAAATGTCTCATAAGTTATGATAAACAAACAATTTATTTTTCCATCTTTCAAACGTTAGTTAAGCAAATACAACGAAGTAAAGCAGTTAAAAATAGACTGAGCCGTTATGACGCACGCATTTTGATTTCAGATAAACGTCAAGATTGACACTGCCTCACCAGCAAACAAACGCAACTTTGATATCAAGCAAAACTGTAATCCATTTCAATCCTTGCAATCCTGCGCTTTATCTCCAAACTACTACTTTTATTTTGTACTATAGGATCTTTTTATCCTACTAAGTTGTATATTTTGTGCCATTTGGCGATATAACGTGGAAATAAGCTTAGCGACATTTTGCTATTTCGGTGGGACACTCTCACCTGTATGCATTTACGAAGAGTATACACGAAGTGCGAGCCTAAACCCGAAAATTCCCCAAAAATGGCCGTACTTATCGCTGAAAATACGTTTTAGCCAAGCTAATCGTACAGCTTTGACCAAGCTTTCAATATCTGTCATTTTAATGCCACCATCTTCATAACTGTTTATTGAAGAGAGCCTTGTTACTTTATCCTTTCCATTCCATAAAAAGGAGAAAATCAAACTATTTACTTGTTTGATGATTTTACTTGGAGGTGAAAGAACCGAAGATTTAAAAACTAGTTTTGGAATAAGTAATGATTTGATTATAGTTACTTTACCATAAATGGACAGTCCTCTAGATGACCATATATTTGTCAGCTGCTTTATGCTGTCAACCTTCTCTTGAAAGTTTTTTCGTAAAATAATGATAGGTCATATGTAAAAAAGGTTCCTAAAGCTTTAATGGGTTCACTTGGTCATTTAATACCAAACGGTTTTTCGTCTTTTCTTTTAAGCGAACCAATCCACATTCCTTCTGTTTTAGAACTATTTATCTCCAACCCACAGAAGTTCTTAAATACGTCTACTTCTTCAAATAGCGTTTTTGCAGAATTTTCATCAGACAAGGTTGCTGTGGTATCGTCTGCGTATTGCAATAGCTTGGCTTCACAATTTCCTATTTTAATTCCTTTGATATCAACATTTTGACGAATGGAGATTGCCAAGCTTTCAACAGCTAAGATAAAGAGATAGGGGGACAAGGGATCACCCTGCCTCACACCACGTTCTAAAGTAAAATAGTCTGATGTCATTACATTATTTATTACACAGCTTTGAATATTTGTATAAAACATTTTGACCCAATTTATAAAATTGGGGCCAAAATTAAAGGCCTCAAGGCAACTGAAAAAAAGATAATGCCATTCTAAAGAGTCGAAAGCTTTTTTAAAGTCAAAGAAAATCAAGATACCTGGAATATTCTTACTGTCTGTAAATTCCATTATATCAAAAATTGATCGAATAGTCTCACCAATATAGCGATCTTCAACATAACCTGTTTGATTATGATATTCGGTATAACTTTCTTTAATCTTAAAGCAATCACTTTTGAAATTATTTTTGCATCCACATTAATAAGAGAGATTGGCCTCCAATTTTCAATGAGAGTTCGATCTTTATGTTGCTTTTCTATAAGAGTTATAATTGCTTTTCTTTGAGAGCTAGACATTTCGCCGTGGTTGAAACACTCCCTCACACTTTCCATAACTAAACTTCTATTGGTATTCCATCATTACCAGGAGATTTGTTACTCTCAAAACTGTTAAGAATGGCTGTAATTTCTTCAACAAATATTTCTTCTTCACAAGATTGTTTTTGTTCTTCTGATAATCTTGGTATATTCAAATTATTTAAAAATTCGTTTGCATTTTCTTTATCCTCATCTGTTACGTTTGAGTGGTACAAGCTATGGTAAAAACGTTTTTGTTCGTTCAGTATCCCAAAAGGATCAGATGTAATGGCACCACATATTAATAGTTTTCTTATGTGTTTTTTGACGTGATTAAGCTTCTCTAAATTTAGAAAATATTTTGTACTTCTCTCGCCATGCTCGTACCATCGTGCCCTTGCGCGAATAATTACACCCCTTGTTTTTTCCTCATAATAACTTTCTAGAGTTTCTTTTGCTTCATTTAGAGTATTTAGGTTATAGTCGAAACGGTCCTGTTCGAATTTTTTAGTTGCTTCCTGGTATACTCGTTATAATTTTTTTCCATTGCAGATCGTTCTTTGGCTTTTTTTTTTCGAGAACAAAATAGCATGGTTTCGAATATTATACTTAATCCAATCCCAGATACACCTTTTTTCTGATAAATTCTCGCTTCCTGTTGTTTTCCAAAGTGGAATATTTTGTTTTAATTCTTCCAGATAATTCGGATCTTCAAGAAGAGAGACGTTCATTTTCCAGAAGCCAGGCCCCTTTAAGTTTTGATTGGAATCGGTTAAATTCAACTCAATTGCTGCATGATCAGTTGTTATAGCTGGAAGGATATCGGTTGTATTTACAAAATCCTGTAAGTTGTTTGATATCAAGACAGTAATCTAAACGACAGAAAATTGGTGGAGATTTTTGGCTCCAAGTGTAACTTCTAGTTTGTGGATTTTTAATTCTCCAAACGTCGACAAGGTCCGATTTATTTTGTAAACATTCAATATTGTCTATAACCATTTTTATAGGTACCATAACGCCACCTTTCTTATCTCAAAATCGTCGTACTGGCCGCAAATCATCACCGAAAAGCAAAAACAGTGCATTTCTATGAAAAGTGCACAAAACGCACGTTTGGGGCCGTGCGGAGCAAGTTTTGGCAAAATCTTACTTTTGAGCAGACCCGATCTCAAAATCGTCACACTGGCCTCAAATCATCGCCAAAAAGCGAAAACAGTGCATTTCTATGAAAAGTGCACAAAAGGCACGTTTCGGGCCGTGCAGAGCAAGTTTTGGCAAAATTTTACTTTTTAGCACACCAGATTTCAAAATCGTCGTACTGGTCTCAAGTCATCGCCAAAAGCGAAAACAGTGCATTTCTATGAAAAGTGCACAAAACGCACGTTTCGGGCCGTGCGTAGCAAGTTTTGGCAAAATCTCACTTTTTAGCACACCAGATCTCAAAATCGTCGTACTGCCCTCAAATCATCGCCAAAAACCGAAAACAGTGCATTACTATGAAAAGTGCACAAAACGCACGTTGCAAGTTTTGACAAAATTTGCAAATTTTGGCAAAATCTTACTTTTAAGCACCCCAAATCTCAAAATCGTCGTACTGGCCTCAAATCATCGCCAAAAAGCGAAAACAGTGCATTTCTATGAAAAGTGCACAAAACGCACGTTTCGGGCCGTGCGGAGCAAGTTTTGGCAAAATCTCACTTTTTAGCACACCAGATCTCAAAATCGTCGCACTGGCCTCAAATCATCGCCAAAAAGCGAAAACAGTGCATTTCTATGAACAGTGCACAAAACGCACGTTTGGGGTCGTGCGGAGCAAGTTTTGGCAAAATCTAACTTTTGAGCACATCAGATCTCAAAATCGTCGTACTGGCCTCAAATCATCGCCAAAAAGTGAAAATAGTGCTTTTATGCCTTTCCCACTGGCCTCTTTCTTACAACATACATTATAGTCAAGTGCTGTATTGACTGAGCTTGTTTACTGGGCAACAATATGTTATTTTACTCACACGACACGATTTGGAGTAAAATGGCTGAGGGAAATCCCAAAGCCGGTTTTATTAAAATAACAACTTTGTAATTCATATGAAATATCTTCAAATCTGTTAGCAATATTTTGGCCCAGTAAAGGTGAGGGCCACAAAAACGCCAAAAGCATTATAATGAATATTATGATGCTGCCCCACCCCAGGAAAAACAGCACTTGCAAATCTGTAAAACCATGTCCAAACCAATCAAAGATACAAAATCAAAACAAAAGAAAAATTGTTGAGACTGCTGCCCTTAACTTGCTAGTCAGTTCAATATAAATCAGATGATAAACAATAACAAAATATTGATTGAAAACCCTAAAAGGGGAATATGGAAACTGCTGCCCTTGCAAATCAGTCCCATAGACCCTAGTCTACAATAAATTACTAAATCATAACCACATTTTATAGAAATGTCACCACTGTTATACATTATCCATAGCAGAAGTAACAAAATATGGTGCCACTGCCCTTGCTAATGGTCCCAGAATAAAGACACTACATAGCCAAGTGTAACAATTATGGGAAATTCAAAAGCTTACAACGATGATGTTAAAGATCGTGAAATTAAGAATACATTGAAAACTAGCAGAGCTGAGCAACCGCTTACAAATGAACCTGCGGTTTGAACGCAGGCCAGAAAAAAACCTGCCCGAAAAAACCCTGTGGGAAAAACAGTGCCGGAAATCTGGGTAGAGATGTATGAGAACTTCTGCCCTTGCTAATCAGTTCCATATCTCCTGAGCAAACATGAAAATATGAAAATTGACCAAGAAAAAGACCATGAAACTAACCAAATAAATCCTTTGAAATATTATGAAATAATTCTGATAACAAATTGAACTACTAACCTTGTTAATTTGATCCATAAACCTAAGAGATATGAGAACTGCTGCCCTTGCTAATCAGTTCCATATCTCCCGAGTAGAGTAGAACATGCAAACTAGTGAAAGAAAGCTGTTGTAAAAGAATGTTGTTGTGCAAAAAACTTTGTTGATAGAGAGAGAATGTAAATATACTGTGAAGTGCATTGGACTTCCACCTGCCCAAACTTGTATCTGGGCATCAGACAAACCCGATCTGCAGCATAAGAAGCAGTCCGATATACAAAATCTCTGACCATTATAATGCGTAGGGTGAAGCCCACAACACTTGAAGGCTGGTGAAAGTGGATGGCCATTTAACGTAACAAAGAGAGGGCCTGGTTTGTCACCCCAGAGGGCTAAATAATCCAACATCAATTGAACTGGACAAAAAGCAGGTGCATGATTTATAACTAGAGAAAAAAGAGGGCGGAATGTAACTGTGTTTAAAATCCTGAAAAATAATTTTCAAAGAAACTATGCTATTTGTGTCATTCACCAGCCACACAACTTGATGAATTTGGAAAGGATTAGGACCAAGCCAGTTGTAGAAGTCATCTCATCATCTTGAAATTGACACAATTGATACTTAAAAATTGAAAATCTCTGTCAAATTGGTGTTGTCAACAGACTATCGAAACACACACCAAGCTTACCATAGCCTTTGAAAAGAGACTTGAGACAGGTCAGGAATACCTGACAGCATAAAAACTGAAGAGAGAGCATAACGATGATCAAACATACAATGTATAGGCAATAAAAAGTGCTAAATTAGGAGGTGAAATGTTGTACATGTATGTAAAAACTGTTGAAATAGCTTTCCATCTTGGTTGTAAGGCTCGATTTCATAACGGATGAAACTATGGCTGTCAGTTCTGAGGCTGCAAATACAAGGAATGTCTGTGGGACATTGATTGGTCCATGTGAGCTGGAACCAAGTGTTTGAAAGTCTGTACCTACATGTAAACATCAAGGGTTTGTCCTTACAAGATAGTTAATGACATGAGCAAGTGCTTCATTGTCAGTGAAAAACAAAACACTCATTGTTCATTTCCCATCCCACAGGTACACGTAGACTTAAAACAATTGGATAAAACTCTAAAATGGCAATACTGCAATAAGCCCATTCCCCATAGCACCATTTACTGCCAGAAATGACACCAAAGCCAAGTGCACCTTAGGCATCTACACTGTTTATAAAGGCTAATTCAGACGAATTTTGCCAGTTATCATCAATGACGAAAAAAAGGCCAGCCATTGATCCTTTTTATTAAGCCAAATGAGATGAGGTGACCGGACACCTACATGTACCGTGAGTCTCCTTAAGAATACTCTGCCTGGCTTGTCACGACTCAACAGGCAAAAATTCGAAAAGCCCAGAAATATCTTCTTACAAACCAGAATTCAGAGATCAAATTCGTGTTTATGTGAATTTTCTCAAGTACATGTAGTATGGGAACCTCTGAACCTACTCGTTAGGTTTAGTTAACTTGTCATGGGCATTTTTGTTTTAAGGTCCTGTTGTGTTTAGCACAGGCATTTTTGTTTTAAGGTCCTGTTGTGTTTAGCCCAGGCATTTTTGTTTTAAGGTCCTGTTGTGTTTAACACAGGCATTTTGTTTTAAGGTCCTGTTGTGTTAACACAGGCATTTTTGTTTTAAGGTCCTGTTGTGTTCAGCACAGGCAATTTAGTTGTGGCTTAGTCCACTTCTACTGTATTGAGGATTCGACCTCGTGTTATATTGTGGCTTCGTCCATTTTTAATTTGTTGAGGATTTGTCCTCTGGCTTCTTGTGGATTCGTCCACTGTTGCCTTTGGGGTTTTTAACCACTGATTTATATATTATTTTGGCATTTATGGTGAGTTGTCGCGTCGACTTTATGTCTGACAGACAGACTTTCCCTGCCACATTTTTGTTTTAAGGTCCTGTTGTGTTAACGCAGGCAATTTTGTTTTAAGGTCCTGTTGTGTTCAGCACAGGCAATTTAGTTGTGGCTTAGTCCACTTCTATTGTATTGAGGATTCGTCTTCGTGTTATATTGTGGATTCGTCCATTTTTATTATTAAGGATTTATCCTTAATAATAATTTGTTGAGGATTCGTCCGCTGTTGCCTTTGGGGTTTTTAACCCCTGATTTATATATTATTTTGGCATTTAAAGGGGAGTTGTCGCGTCGACTTTATGTCTGACGGACTTTCCCTGCCACATTTTTATTTTGCCCATGACTGGTTTATAGCTAAACATTCAATTTAATGAGTTTTGATTATTGGGCATTTCGAGGGCTTGGGTTGTGTCTGCCTATTGATGTGTAATTTTTCCTTTATGGTTTCACCCTCAAGGAGCTACTGTTTGCTTTCAAGGTTTTCTGCCCTTAAGGCCGATTATTGTTACCTTTGAGGTTATGCTCTCAAAGTTTTTTATTGTTTATGGGGCACTTATAGAGATTGCTGATGTGTTGACTTTCAGTCTCACGTGGCTTGTCTCTGCCTTTTGATTTTACATTTTGCCCATTTGTTTTTAAACCTTGATTTTAATTTTTAAGATTTCCAGATTCTGCCTTTATTTATGTTTGTTTGCAGGCATGCCCTCAGAACATCCAACTCCGAAGACATCATTGTCTGCTCCAGGTGCTGGACAGACATCCACCTGACTTAACCCCACTTGCTTCAGAATTCCTGCTGACAATACACTGCCAATGACATTTCCATCTGCAAGGAGTGCCCCAGTTGATGATGGTATTGATGCTACAATTAAATTTATTGAGGTGGCAGGCCCAGGCTGCATTTTGGCATAAATGGACATTAAGAACACTTTTAGGAAACCTAAGTAATGATGATACTTTGCTTGGGATGCAGTGATGAGGCTTGTATTATTACAACAGGGGCCTATGAGATGTTCTAATTATTGGTTAACTTGTGAAAATGTTAGTACTGCAGTATATTTAGCATATTTCAAGACTAATAAGATATAATTTTGAATTTGTGTTCTCACTGTACTTAAGCATTCCCATGGCACCTGAAAAAACTTCTGACCCTGCCACTACTTAGTCATTCGCTAGTATTGAATTGGAGCAAATTTTGGCCAAATCTCACTTTTGAGCACACCAGATCTCAAAATCATCCTGGTGAACTCAAATCATCGCCAAAAACCGAAAACAGTGCATTTCTATGAAAAATGAACAAAACGTACCTTTCGGGCCGTGCGGAGCAAATTTTGGCAAAATCTCACTTTTGGGCACACCAGATCTCAAAGTCGTCGCACGGGCCTCAAATCATCGCGAAAAACCCAAAACAGTGCACTTCTATGAAAAATACACAAAACGTACGTTTGGGGCCGTGCGGAGCAAGTTTTGGCAAAGTCTCACTTTTCAGCACACCAGATCTCAAAGTCGCCGCACTGGCCTCAAATCATCGCCAAAAACCAAAAACAGTGCACTTCTATGAAAAATGCACAAAACGTACGTTTCGGGCCGTGCGGAGCAAGTTTTGGCAAAATCTCACCTTTTAGCACACCAAATCTCAAAATCGTCGTAAACACCTCAAATCATCGCCAAAAACCGAAAACAGTCCATTTCTATGAAAAATGCATAAAACGTACATTTCGTGCCGTGCTGAGCAAGTTTTGGCAAAATCTCACTTTTTAGAACACCAGATCTCAAAATCATCCTGGTGAACTCAAATCATCGCCAAAAAGCGAAAACAGTGCATTTCTATGAAAAATGCACAAAACGTACGTTTCGGGCCGTCCGGAGCAAGTTTTGGCAAAATCTCACTTTTCAGCACACCAGAACTCAAAATCATCCTGGTGAACTCAAATCATCGCCAAAAAGCGAAAACAGTGCATTTCTATGAAAAATGCACAAAACGTACGTTTCGGGCCGTCCGGAGCAAGTTTTGGCAAAATCTCACTTTTGAGCACACCAGAACTCAAAATCATCCTGGTCAACTCAAATCATCGCCAAAAAGCGAAAACAGTGCATTTCTATGAAAACTGCACAAAACGTACGTTTCGGGCCGTCCGGAGCAACTTTTGGCAAAATCTCACTTTTGAGCACACCAGAACTTAAAATCATCCTGGTCAACTCAAATCATCGCCAAAACGCGAAAACAGTGCATTTCTATGAAAAATGCACAAAACGTACGTTTCGGGCCGTCCGGAGCAAGTTTTGGCAAAATCTCACTTTTGAGCACACCAGAACTCAAAATCATCCTGGTCAACTCAAATCATCGCCAAAAAGCGAAAACAGTGCATTTCTATGAGAAATGCACAAAACGTACGTTTCGAGCCGTGCGGAGCATGTTTTGGCAAAATCTCACTTTTGGGCACACCAGATCTCAGAGTCGTCGCACTGGCCTCAAATCATCGCGAAAAACCGAAAACAGTGCATTTCTATGAAAATTGCACAAAACGTACGTTTCGTGCCGTCCGGAGCAAGTTTTGGCAAAATCTCACTTTTGAGCACACCAGAACTCAAAATCATCCTGGTCAACTCAAATCATCGCCAAAAAGCGAAAACAGTGCATTTCTATGAAAAATGCACAAAACGTACGTTTGGTGCCGTCCGGAGCAAGTTTTGGCAAAATCTCACTTTTCAGCACACCAGAACTCAAAATCATCCTGGTGAACTCAAATCATCGCCAAAAAGCGAAAACAGTGCATTTCTATGAAAAATGCACAAAACGTACGTTTCGAGCCGTGCGGAGCAAGTTTTGGCAAAATCTCACTTTTGGGCACACCAGATCTCAGAGTCGTCGCACTGGCCTCAAACCATCGCGAAAAACCGAAAACAGTGCATTTCTATGAAAAATGCACAAAACGTACGTTTCGTGCCGTCCGGAGCAAGTTTTGGCAAATCTCACTTTTGAGCACACCAGAACTCAAAATCATCCTAGTGAACTCAAATCATCGCCAAAAAGCGAAAACAGTGCATTTCTATGAAAAATGCACAAAACGTACGTTTCGGGCCGTGCGGAGCAAATTTTGGCAAAATCTCACTTTTGAGCACACCAGAACTCAAAATCATCCTCGTGAACTTAAATCATCGCCAAAAACCGAAAACAGTGCATTTCTATGCCAAATGCACAAAACGTACGTTTCGGGACGTGCGGAGCAAGTTTTGGCAAAATCTCACTTTTGGGCACACCAGATCTCAGAGTCGTCGCACTGGCCTCAAACCATCGCGAAAAACCGAAAACAGTGCATTTCTATGAAAAATGCACAAAACGTACGTTTCGTGCCGTCCGGAGCAAGTTTTGGCAAAATCTCACTTTTGAGCACACCAGAACTCAAAATCATCCTAGTGAACTCAAATCATCGCCAAAAAGCGAAAACAGTGCATTTCTATGAAAAATGCACAAAAACGTACGTTTCGGGCCGTGCGGAGCAAATTTTGGCAAAATCTCACTTTTGAGCACACCAGAACTCAAAATCATCCTCGTGAACTTAAATCATCGCCAAAAACCGAAAACAGTGCATTTCTATGACAAATGCACAAAACGTACGTTTCGGGACGTGCGGAGCAAGTTTTGGCAAAATCTCACTTTTTAGCACACCAAATCTCAAAAACGTCGTAATCACCTCAAATCATCGCCAAAAAACCGAAAAGAGTGCATTTCTATGAAAAATGCACAAATTGTACGTTTCGAGCCGTGCGGAGCAAGTTTTGGCAAAATCTC
The DNA here is from genome assembly GCA_022457155.1 of Cladopsammia gracilis. NCBI lineage: Eukaryota > Metazoa > Cnidaria > Anthozoa > Scleractinia > Dendrophylliidae > Cladopsammia > Cladopsammia gracilis. The sequence continues at coordinate 23,510 of JAJGOT010001240.1, forward strand.
ACTTTTGGGCACACCAGATCTCAAAGTCGTCGCACTGGCCTCAAATGATCGCCAAAAACCGAAAAGAGTGCATTTCTATAAAAAATGCACAAAACGTACGTTTCGGGCCGTGCGAGCAAGTTTTGGCAAAATCTCACCTTTTAGCACATCAGATCTCAAAATCATCCTGGTGAACTCAAATCATCGCCAAAAAGCGAAAAACAGTGCATTGCGATGACAGGTGCGCAAAACGCACGTTTCGGGCCGTGTGGAGCAAGTCTTGGCAAAATCTCACTTTTGGGCACACCAGATCTCAAAATCGTCGTACTGACCTCAAATCATCGCGAAAAACCGAAAATAGTCCATTTCTATGAAAAGTTTACAAAACGCACGTTTGGGGACGTGCAGAGCAAGTTTTGGTAAAATCCAACTTTTAGCACACGAAATCTCAAAGTCGTCGCACTGGCCTCAAATCATCGCCAAAAACCGAAAACAGTCCATTTCTATGAAAAATCCACAAAACGTTCGTTTCGGGCTGTACGGAGCAAGTTTTAACCAAATCTCACTTTTTAGCACACCAGATCTCAAAATCATCCTGGTGAACTCAAATCATCGCCAAAAAGCGAAAACAGAGCATTTCTATGAAAAATCCACAAAACGTTCGTTTCGGGCCGTGCGGAGCAAGTTTTGGCAAAATCTCACTTTTTAGCACACCAGATCTCAAAATCGTCGTACTGGCCTCAAATCATCGACGTCAAACGGGGAATGTCTTCCTCTTCTATGCCGTCTATCCTAACGAGCATTTGTATATCACGTTGAAGCTTGTAGCCGTAAAAGAAGCAGCCTGTTATCCTACACACCCTCTCCTTATGATGGCTTCTTTTCTTCTGCTCGCTGTCGCTCTTCAGGGAACTTGCTGCTTTCTTTTTCGTTTTCTTTACGGCCGCTTCGTCATCGCTCTTCAGGGGACTTGCTGTTTTCTTTTTCGTTTTCTTTACGGGCGCTTGGAAATCGCTGTCGCTGTCTGTTGTAAGAGCACTTGCTGGTTTCTCTTTTGCCTTCTTTACAGGTTCGTAGTCGCCCTCACTGTCTGTTGGTGTGGCTTTTCTTCTCCTGGACTTCTTCTCTTCCTCGTCTCTCTCAATGTCCTTGTCTGCATCGCCAACTGTTTGATCTTCGTTTAAGTGAAACGTTTCTGGCGCACAGTCTAGCGTTAACTTGTACATTCCATATAATGTCTCAGTGTCAAGGGCTCTTGAGGCTTGGTCATCAATCTCTCATTGCTGAGAGATCATCGATATGCACCCCAAGGCCCGTTTGGCACACCTTTGTAGCACCTTCGAGGCTAGGTCATCAATCTCTCGTTTCTGAGAGATCCAGGACATGCACCCCAATTCCCGTTTGGCGCCCCTTTGTAGCATTTCAAGGCCCAAAGCATCCGCTGCTTGGTAAACAACTGCACAGTGGCGATAATCGGAGCGAAACGTGTTCCAGTTAATGTCTTTGTCATTGTTGTACGGTACTCTTTGTCTTTTTACCTTCAAGACATCCTTCGCTGCTTGGTCACCATTATAAGCATGATCATATATTTTATTACATTATATTATATTATATTAGCTTCTGTTGAGGTGTTTTCGCATGTGTTCGAGGTTTTGAACTAGAAGCATAAGGTTGAGCCGATATCAAAACCGAGTGTATTCGCAGATAGTATAAAAGTCATGCTATATATCCTGCAAATTTGAATTTGTTTGATGTAATCCCCTCAGAGATATTAACGATCAAATTGTAGCCTCGTTTCCATGTTTGAAAAACTTGTAAACAAGGCTAGAAACAAACCGTTGAGTCGATAATAACGCCGAGTGTGTTGGCAAATAGTATTAAAGACGTTGTATATATCCTGCGAATTTGAGGAAGTGTGATAAAATCCCGTCAGAGATATTAACTATCAAAGTATAGCCTCGTTTGCATGTTTGACGCACTTTTGGATCCGCCATGTTGGACAAAATTCAACTGTTAATAACTCGCACGTTTTAGAAGCTGTTTCCTTGACTTTAGCAACACGGTTAGATCACTTTGGGATCTAACTCGATTGATATAAACACGGCCATAAACACAAGATCTGACGATGTTATTAACGGTTGAAATTTGCAGCTAATTACTAATAATTACTCCTAAGCACAATGATGAATTCACGCAAAACGTACACCAAAGTGTTCCTTTCCTGGTGTATCAACTACATCTATCATAAAAGTATAGATAAACCCTCGTCCTTTGTCTCTAAAAGCCATAAAGTGATTTCTTGAGGGGACGGTTGAATATCTAAAGATAAACTGCTGACTATGCAAAAGCAAACACTTTCGGTTGGGAAAACAGTTTCTTAGAGTAGCACTAGGACCTTATGTCATAGTTCTGATAGTTGGTTTGGTCGTGCATAGTCTTTAAAAGGTCTAAATAGAGTACAAATGCGCAGCACAAAAGAGCGTGTACTCACCGCTCCATGGCTTGCCCCTGCTGTGATGACCAGCTTCATGTACGAACACTGATATGTCTTAAAACGTACCCATCATAACTCCTAAAGTATTACCGCTTTAGACTTCAAATTTAGTAGATAGTACAAAATCATAAGGTTAGTAGATTGACAGTGTCGATGTCTCATTGTGACGTCATTATGACATCATTGAAAATGGCTAAGAAAAACATATTTTTTGAAACCTAAATGCTGAATGGAGAAATATATGGACTTGTGCTTTCATGTGCTACATTTACAGATTATTAGGATGTTCTGTACCAAGTTTCAGATGATTTGGATAAATTGTCCATTTTTTATAATTGTTTTCTTTTTGAGAAAAATTCTAAAATGGCGGTCCTGATTCTTGGATGGCATCATATTTTGAAACCTAAATTCTAAATGGAGACAGATATTGTGCGTTTCTATGAAAAGTGCACAAAACGCAGGTTTGGGGCCGTGCGGAGCAAGAATTTTTGACAAAATCTCACTTTTGAGCACACACCAAATTTCAAAATCGTCGTACTGACCTCAAATCATCGCCAAATCAGGAAAGCAGTGCGATTTCTATGAAAAGTGTACGAAACGCAGGTTTGGGGCCGTGCGGAGCAAGGTTTAGCAAAATCTCACTTTTGAGCACACCAGATTTCGAAATCGGCATACTGGCCTCAAATCATCGCCAAATCGGCAAAACAGTGCGATTTCTAAGTCTGGCAAGTCTGTCCTTTATGTAACCTTAAAAATCAATCTCTAAGACACATGTTAACACATGTACTTGCAGTGATCCTCGCCGTTTTGGATTTTTTTCTAACTGGTGGCGAGAAACATTTAATGAAAAACTGACATTATCTGAAAATAGTATTTTATACGGTTGGCACTAAGAGTTAAACAATTGGAAAGTTCTTAACTACTGTTTGATTGTCGCCATGGGCTAAGTGAATGCTAGTGCAACTCCCTTAAGTCATTGTCGTCAGTGACTTTTTACGTTTTTGAGTGATTTTCTGCATATAACCGATCCAATGTCAATGAGCTAACATATACTCTTTTAAGCTATATTGTACTTTTTTTCAATTAATATATTATTTTTCTTCTCTTTATGCATATGTATCGTAATTATTATACTCTTTTGCTTTCTTTTTTTCATTGTATTGCAAAACACTGTATTTACTATTTGTAATACAAAAATCAGTATGCATTTACGAAGAGTATTCACGAAGTGCGACGGCTAAAACCGAAAATGCCCGAAATATTGACGAAGAGGCTCCGTAATTTTTCTCCTAGGAGCCAACAAATGTCTCTAAGTTATGACTAACAAACAATTGATTTTTCCATCTTACAAACATCAACTAAACAAATGAAACGAAGAAAAGCGGCTCAAAATAGACTGAGCCGTTATAACGCACGCATTTTGATTTCAGATAAATGTCACGATTGACACTGCCTCTCCAGCAAACAAAGGACACTTTGATATCAAGCTAAACTGTAATCCACTTCAATCCTTGCAATCCTGCGCTTTGTCTCCAAACTACTACTTTTATTTTCTACTATAGGATATGTTTATCCAACCAAATTGTATATTTTGTGCCCTTTGGCGATATAACATGAAAATAAGCTAAGCGACATTATTTCATTTCGGCGGAACAGTGTCATTAGTATGCATTTACGAAGAGTATTCATAAGAAGTACGACCGCTCAAACCGAAAATGCCCGAAATATTGACGAAGAGGCTCCGTAATTTTTCTCCTTGGAGCCAACAAATGTCTCATAAGTTATGATAAACAAACAATTTATTTTTCCATCTTACAAACATTAGCTAAGCAAATACAACGAAGTAAAGCAGCTAAAAATAGACAGCCGTTATAACGCACGCATTTTGATTTCAGATAAATGTCAAGATTGACACTGCCTCTCCAGCAAACAAAGGACACTTTGATATCAAGCTAAACTGTAATCCACTTCAACCCTTGCAATCCTGCGCTTAATTTCCAAACTACTACTTTTATTTTGTAGTATAGGATCTTTTTATCCTACTAACTTGTATATTTTCTGCCATGTAGCGATATAACGTGGAAATAAGCTTACCAACATTTTGCCATTTCGGTGGGACAGTCTCATTAGTATGCATGTACGAAGATTATTCACGACGTGCGACGGCTAAAACCGAAAATGCCCGAAATAATGACGAAGAAGCTCCGCAATTTTTCTCCTAGGAGCCAACAAATGTCTCATAAGTTATGATAAACAAACAATTTATTTTTTCATCTTACAAACATTAGCTAAGCAAATTCAACGAAGTAAAACAGCTAAAAATAGACTGAGCAGTTATAACGCACGCATTTTGATTTCAGGTCAATGTCACGATTGACAATGCCTCTCCTGCAAACAAAGGCAACTTTGATATAAAGCTAAACTGTAATCCACTTCAATCCTTGCAATCCTGCGCTTTATCTCTAAACTACTACTTTTGTTTTGTACTAAAGAATCTTTTGATCCCACTAAGTTGTATATTTTGTGCCATTTGGCGATATAACGTGGAAATAAGTTAAGCGACATTTTGCCATTTCGGCGGGACAGTGTCATTATTATGCATTTACGAAAAGTATTGACGAAGAGGCTCCGTCATTTTTCTCCGTGGCGCCAACAAACATCTCAGAAGTTATGACAAACAAACAATTTATTTTTCCATCTTACAAACATTAGCTAAGCAAATGCAACTAAGGAAAGCGGCTCAAAATAGACTGAGCCGTTATAACGCACGTATTTTGATTTCAGATAAATGTCACTATTGACACTGCCTCTCCTGCAAATACAGACAACTTTGATTTCAAGCTAAACTGGGTAGATTCTACATTCACCGGTCACATATTACGTAAAACAAAAGGAACAAAGAACGACAATAATACAAATGCAAAACAAGACCAAAAATACAATACCTCACAAGCAATAGAAGATAATGAGTGGTTCATGGGTACCGGTGCATGCAGAAAGACACCTAAACTGTAATCCACTTCAATCCTTGCAATCCTGCGCTTTATCTCTAAACTACTTCTATTGTTTTGTACTATGGGATATTTTATCCAACCAAGTTGTATATTTTGTGCTATTTGCCGATATAAGGCGGAAATAAGTTAAGCGACATTTTGCCATTTCGGCGGGACAGTGTCATTACTATGCATTTACGAAGAGTATTCACGGTGTGCGAGGGCTAAAACCTAAAATGCCAGAAATAATGACTAAGGGGCGGACCATTAGAAATCTTGGGAGGGGGTGACAATTACCAAAAAGAAAATCCTGCAAAGGAAAATTGTCTCAAAAAAAATTCCTGCAAGCAGTTGACCATAAAAAAATAAAATCCTGCAAGCTAACTGGCTATATATACATATATTTATTTATTTATTTATTTTTTATTTTAAACTGGAACATATGAGAGTATGACATGCTCTCTGGTAGTAAAATTCATCAAAAAGCAACTTCAGGTTGACTCAAATACTGTCAAAAATTACCTGCCTCAAAGGTCTATCTGGTACATGTACCAATATCTTAATATAACCAAAACCTTGTTTATGTACATATTTGAAAACACTGTAAACATCATGAAATATGTAGCCTGCTCTACTACACACAAGTATTTTTTAAATACATTACAGATTGTCCAACCGTCCCGATTTCGTCGAGATTACCCCGATTTTGCTTGAAAATGAAATTCTGTCATTTTCGTTAAATTCTCATAATACTTACTATACAAAAAGACGAAATTGCGTATACTTAACTCTGATATCCAGATAAACTAAAGAAACAGCAAGAAAAATAAAATGAAATCGAGTACTTGTATGTGGAGCCACACAAAGAGACGCAAAGCGACGAGAAGCCACATCAATTTGCCAAACATTTTTGACAGAAATTGTTGTCTCAGAACACTAGAAATGGAGTTTCAGAGCATCAAGATTTCAAAATTTTCTGGTGGGGCATGCCCCCAGACCCCCCTAGCGGCTCGCGCCTTCGGCGCTCGACCACTCCATCTCAATTCTTATTTCTCCCCATTTTTTATGCAAAGGTTCGACAGTCTGACTTAAATCTACTCTTCAGCGTTTAATACCAAAAATGGATTGGGCCATTAGTATAAAAAAATTTGGGGCTTGCACGCATTTATAAAGAAGATCTAAAAAAAAACCCTGCAGGCTTGCACCTCCCTCAAAAAAAAATCCTGCAGGAAACTCAGGCCGAAAAAACAAACTCATACACTAAAAAATTTTTGACCCCCCTCCCAGGATTTCTAATGGTCCACCCCTAAGAATCTCCGTAATTTTTCTCCTAGGAGTCAAAAAATGTCTCATAAGTTATGATAAACAAACAATTTATTTTTCCATCTTACAAACATTAGCTAAGCAAATTCAACGAAGTAATGCAGCTAAAAATAGACTCAGCCGTTATAACGCACGCATTTTGATTTCAGATAAATGTCACGATTGACAATGCCTCTCTTGCAAACAAAGGCAACTTTGATTTTATTTTGTACTATAGGATCTTTTTATCCTACTAAGTTGTATATTTTGTGCCATTTGGCGATATAACGTGGAAACAAGAGGCTACACTTAGCCTATACTCATGCGCATGAGACTGTAAGGCGTCGTTCACACTTGGTGCTCGAGCACTGTGCCCGGGCCGGTGCCTGAGTAGAAGGCATGGACCTTGTACCCGTGCCCGAGCACCGTGCCCAATTATTGGCATGGGCACTTACAAAAAGCCGGTGTTCACATTTGTGCCCGTCAGGCACTGTGCTCGGGCACCAAGTGTGAACGACGCCTAAAACGCGTTGATTGAAGTTACCAATTTTTCTGTAGTCGCTTTTAATATTTAAGTTATTGATTCCCGATCAAATCCACACTCGTCTATTACTTTCCAACCCGTGAATTATTTCTGTTACATTTGAGAAGACTGCTTTAAAAAAATAGGCAGTAGAGGACTGCACGTGGCCCACATGCTGTAAAAAGAAAATTGATAATCAATATAAAGACTTAGTTTTCCTGTGTTACTAAATCGCATGCAACCGGTGTAAAATGGGTTATTCCAGAACCCCCCCCCCTCCCCCGACGGATGCAATATTTTTTTACCCCTCCCCCGCCAGGATTTCCCGGCCAGGCCGACCCACCCTCGCACCTTGATTTTTAAACCAGATACCACCTCTTGCCCGGATTGCCGTTAACTTTTTGTAGGCCCTAAATAAACAGGAAATCGAATTCAGGAGTTCCGGGATTTCTTTAAAGTTTTCAAATGTTTGGTGATATTTGCTATGAATTGGTCAAACATTTCGTAAATAAACGTTGCGTGACGCATTCACTAAAATCTTTCCGTGATTTTAAGACCAAATCGAAATGAAATGTTTCCATAACTTAAAGCTGGTTCTTTAAAAAAATGCTTTGATTTTGCCATCTATAATAAGTTTTTTCCAGGCTTCACAGTTTCTTTAAAGTCTTGTCGCAAATACACAGTTTTCTTTATGCAAATTCACGAGAAACGGTAATTGATAGCAAGCTGTTTTGAAATGACCACGGCTGAATCTAAAATATATTTTCTATAAAAGGTCGAAACTTTTGAATGAAACTCATATTTCCTTGAATGAAAATGTCTTTCCTTTGATTAAAAGAGTCAAACACCTTTCAGAATTCAGTGATTTTCTGCTTCTGGAAGTCTTGGCGATTTATTGTATCCTAATTTAATACTGCGTGGAACCGGCTAGCGTCTGCGAAAATATAATAAACATCACAAAATAATTCAATTCAGCAACCTATTTTTATTATGCTTTCTAAAATTGCCGACTTTTCCTGTGTAATAGAATGCCAATCTTATATATCCGGAAAAATGATTCGCATAATGCTTTCGCTAATCAAAAAAGCAGTTCTGAATGGTCAAAGGTACAGAAATGAAATGCTGGCGGCGTTTGAATCTTGGATAGCTCATGGTCTGCAAACAAACACTTCGATTTACAGCTCGATTTTTCACTAAAACCTTTTTCCAAACCATGAAAACACCTAAAATAATCTTTGAAAACAATACTTGGCCACATTTGGTGAAACCTGTGCTTGGTAAAGCAGTAAAAAGAACGAGAAAGCTCCATTTACCTTTCCCACGGATCCAAAGCGCGCACGTACAAACAGAACTGCCTTTGACAATCGAGTCGTCCAATCCGAAGCTATCAGAACTGTCTCATCGTACAGCAATCGATTGAATTCGGCACAACTTCGCGCTTCGGAAAGTCGGACTTACTTACGCAGGTGACAACATAGTGGTTACTAGTAACCACAGAAAGCAATAAAGTCTGTAAAAATCGACATTAATATGACACGCATTCCATAGTCCATAATCCACAGAAGTCCAGTCCCGAAGTCCAAATTTTTTATTAAATCTGAGGGGCTGAAGTAACGACGCTGTTTTGCCATGTGTTTCTATTGTTCTTTCTTTAAAAAAAGTCTTGAAATTACTCACCACAGGCAGCGAGGACTGCTCCGACACAGGCATTGCAAAGAGTCGGCAGTAAAAAGGGGAATAAATTGACAATATGCTTACCAGCGCGAGAGATCGATGTTTGTCATTTTTGCCTCGGAAGAACTCTGATTAAAAATAGCTCTTAGTTTTTCAGAATCGCGACAAATTCGGCCTCAAGTTGTATGCTGTGTATAAAAGCAACGTTCACCTCGACGGGAAATGTAGGATTGACTTATACACCAATAAGACCAAATGACGGAAAATGTTTGTCATGCGCATGCGTAAGAAACATTTGTCTTATATTTCAACATATCATAAAAAGAGAAGCAATTTATATTTTAATATTTTAAACAAGATAAAAAGACGTCCGACATGGAGAAGAGTTACTCCTTTCATTCAGTCATCGCACCTGCAAACCACGTTACTATTGAATGTTTTTATAAATGAAGGCCGTACCACAATGAAGCCAGTCTTTACTGTGAGTTTAATATATACGTGACGTGAACATTACTAATGTGAGTAGGGTTGTAGGAGGCGCTGTCGTGACACTTCAGTAACGATGTTTTGACGGAAGTGAGAGTAGCCGGAAGTCACCAAACCGGAAGTGAAAAGGGCAAAGCTACGAACCGGAAATGCACAATTTAAAATATGCGTGCATAAATTTGCATGCAAAATCGTGACACAAAAAATAATAATAAAAAAAAAAGAAAAACGGAGGGCATTTTATAACTCATGCCGCTACGCGCATGAGTAATTAGTTAAGCGACATTTTGCCATTTCGGCGGGACAGTGTCATTACTATGCATTTAGGAAGAGTATTAAGGATGTGCGAGGGCTAAAACCGAAAATGCCCGAAATATTGACGAAGAGGCTCCGTAAGTTTTCTCCTTGGAGCCAACAAATGTCTCATAAGTTATGATAAACAAACAATTTATTTTTCCATCTTACAAACATTAGCTAAGCAAATACAACGAAGTAAAGCATCTAAAAATAGACTTAGCCGTTATAACGCACGCATTTTGATTTCAGATAAATGTCACGATTGACACTGCCTCTCCAGCAAACAAAGGACACTTTGATATCAGACTAATCTGTAATCCACTTCAATCCTTGCAATCCTGCGCTTTATTTTCAAACTACTACTTTTATTTTGTAGTATAGGATCTTTTTATCCTACTAAGTTGTATATTTTCTGCCATGTAGCGATATAACGTGGGAATAAGCTTAGCGACATTTTGCCATTTCGGTGGGACAGTCTCATCAGTATGCATTTACGAAGATTATTCACGACGTGCGACGGCTAAAACCGAAAATGCCCGAAATAATGACGAAGAAGCTCCGTAATTTTTCTCCTAGGAGCCAAAAAATGTCTCATAAGTTATGATAAACAAACAATTTATTTTTCCATCTTACAAACATTAGCTAAGCAAATTCAACGAAGTAAAGCAGCTAAAAAAAGACTGAGCCGTTAAACCGCACGCATTTTGATTTCAGGTCAATGTCACGATTGACAATGCCTCTCCTGCAAACAAAGGCAACTTTGATATAAAGCTAAACTGTAATCCACTTCAATCCTTGCAATCCTGCGCTTTATCTCTAAACTACTACTTTTGTTTTGTACTATAGAATCTTTTTATCCCACTAAGTTGTATATTTTGTGCCATTTGGCGATATAAGGTGGAAATAAGTTAAGGGACATTTTGCCATTTCGGCGGGACAGTGTCATTATTATGCATTTACGAAAAGTATTGACGAAGAGGCTCCGTAATTTTTCTCCGTGGAGCCAACAAACATCTCAGAAGTTATGACAAACAAACAATTTATTTTTCCATCTTACAAACATTAGCTAAGCAAATGCAAGTAAGTAAAGCGGCTCAAAATAGACTGAAAATAAACAAAATAAACAAAAGGAACAAAGAACGACAATAATACAAATGCAAAACAAGACCAAAAATACAATACCTCACAAACAATAGAAGATAATGAGTGGTTCGTGGGTACCGGTACATGCAGAAAGACCCCTAAACTGTAATCCACTTCAATCCTTGCAATCCTGCGCATTATCTCTAAACTACTTCTTTTGTTTTGTACTATGGGATATTTTATCCAACCAAGTTGTATATGTTGTGCCATTTGGCGATATAACGTGGAAATTAGTTAAGCGACATTTTGCCATTTCGGCGGGACAGTGTCATTACTATGCATTTACGAAGAGTATTAAGGATGTGCGAGGTCTAAAACCGAAAATGCCCGAAATATTGACGAAGAGGCTCTGTAATTTTTCTCCTTGGAGCCTATAGTACAAAATAAAATCAGTTGCCTTTGTTTGCAAGAGAGGCATTGTCAATCGTGACATTTATCTGAAATCAAAATGCGTGCGTTATAACGGCTGAGTCTATTTTTAGCTGCTTTACTTCGTTGAATTTGCTTAGCTAATGTTTGTAAGATGGAAAAATAAATTGTTTGTTTATCATAACTTATGAGACATTTTTTGACTCCTAGGAGAGAAATTACGGAGATTCTTCGTCATTATTTCTGGCATTTAAGCTTTTAGCCCTCGCACATCGTGAATACTCTTCGTAAATGCATAGTAATGACACTGTCCCGCCGAAATGGCAAAATATCGCTTAACTTAATTCCACCTTATATCGCCAAATGGCACAAAATATGCAACTTGGTTGGATAAAATATCCCATAGAACAAAACAAAAGAAGTAGTTTAGAGATAATGCGCAGGATTGCAAGGATTGAAGTGGATTACAGTTTAGGGTTCTCTCTGTATGTACCGGTACCTATGAACCACTCATTATTTTCTATTGTTTGTGAGGTATTGTATTTTTGGTCTTGTTTTGCATTTGTATTATTGTCGTTCTTTGTTCCTTTTGTTTTACGTAATATGTGACCGGTGAATGCAGAATATACCCAGTTTAGCTTGAAATCAAAGCTGTCTGTATTTGCAGGAGAGGCATTGTCACTAGTGACATCTGAAATCAAAATGCGTGCGTTATAACGGCTCAGTCTATTTTGAGCCGCTTTACTTAGTTGCATTTGCTTAGCTAATGTTTGTAAGATGGAAAAATAAATTGTTTGTTTGTCATAACTTCTGAGATGTTTGTTGATTCCACGGAGAAAAATTACGGAGCCTCTTCGTCAATACTTTTCGTAAATGCATAATAATGACACTGTCCCGCCGAAATGGCAAAATGTCGTTTAACTTATTTCCACGTTATATCGCCAAATGGCACAAAATATACAACTTAGTGGGATAAAAAGATTCTATAGTACAAAACAAAAGTAGTAGTTTAGAGATAAAGCGCAGGATTGTAAGGATTGAAGTGGATTACAGTTTAGCTTTATATCAAAGTTGCCTTTGTTTGCAGAAGAGGCATTGTCAATCGTGACATTGACCTGAAATCAAAATCCGTGCGTTATAACTGCTCAGTCTATTTTTAGCGGCGTTACTTCGTTGCATTTGCTTAGCTAATGTTTGTAAGATGGAAAAATAAATTGTTTGTTTATCATAACTTATGAGACATTTTTTGACTCCTAGGAGAAAAATTACGGAGATTCTTCGTCATTATTTCTGGCATTTTAGGTTTTAGCCCTCGCACATCGTGAATACTCTTCGTAAATGCATAGTAATGACACTGTCCCGCCGAAATGGCAAAATGTCGCTTAACTAATTTCCACGTTATATCGCCAAATGGCACAAAATATACAACTTAGTAGGATAAAAAGATCCTATAGTACAAAATAAAATCAAAGTTGCCTTTGTTTGCAAGAGAGGCATTGTCAATCGTGACATTTATCTGAAATCAAAATGCGTGCGTTATAACGGCTGAGTCTATTTTTAGCGGCGTTACTTCGTTGCATTTGCTTAGCTAATGTTTGTAAGATGGAAAAATAAATTGTTTGTTTATCATAACTTATGAGACATTTTTTGACTCCTAGGAGAAAAATTACGGAGATTCTTCGTCATTATTTCTGGCATTCAAGGTTTTAGCCCTCGCACATGTGAATACTCGTCGTAAATGCATAGTAATGACACTGTCCCGCCGAAATGGCAATATGTCACTTAACTTATTTCCACCTTATATCGCCAAATGGAACAAAATATACAACTTGTTTGGATAAAATATCCCATAGTACAAAACAAAAGAAGTAGTTTAGAGATAATGCGCAGGATTGCAAGGATTGAAGTGGATTACAGTTTAGGGGTCTTTCTGCATGTACCGGTACCCATGAACCACTCATTGTTTTCTATTGTTTGTGAGGTTTTGTATTTTTGGTCTTGTTTTGCATTTGTATTATTGTCGTCTTTGTTCCTTTTGTTTATTTTGTTTGTTTTCAGTCTATTTTGAGCCACTTTATATACTTGCATTTGCTTAGCTAATGTTTGTAAGATGGAAAAATAAATTGTTTGTTTGTCATAACTTCTGAGATGTTTGTTGGCTCCACGGAGAAAAATTACGGAGCCTCTTCGTCAATACTTTTCGTAAATGCATAATAATGACATTGTCCCGCCGAAATGGCAAAATGTCGCTTAACTTATTCCACGTTATATCGCCAAATGGCACAAAATATACAACTTAGTGGGATAAAAAGATTCTATAGTACAAAACAAAAGTAGTAGTTTAGAGATAAAGCGCAGGATTGCAAGGATTGAAGTGGATTACAGTTTAGCTTTATATCAAAGTTGCCTTTGTTTGCAGGAGAGGCATTGTCAATCCTGACATTGACCTGAAATCAAAATGCGTGTGGTTTAACGGCTCAGTCTTTTTTTAGCTGCTTTACTTCGTTAAATTTGCTTAGCTAATGTTTGTAAGATGGAAAAATAAATTGTTTGTTTATCATAACTTATGAGACATTTGTTGGCTCTAGGAGAAAAATTACGGAGCTTCTTCGTCATTATTTCGGGCATTTTCGGTTTTAGCCGTCGCACGTCGTGAGTAATCTTCGTAAATGCATACTGATGAGACTGTCCCACCGAAATGGCAAAATGTCGCTAAGCTTATTTCCACGTTATATCGCTACATGGCAGAAAATATACAACTTAGTAGGATAAAAAGATCCTATACTACAAAATAAAAGTAGTAGTTTGGAAATAAAGCGCGGGATTGCAAGGATTGAAGTGGATTACAGTTTAGCTTGATATCAGTGTCCTTTGTTTGCTGGAGAGGCAGTGTCAATCTTGACATTTTTCTGAAATCAAAATGCGTGCGTTATAACGGCTAAGTCTATTTTTAGCTGCTTTACTTCGTTGCATTTGCTTAGTTATTGTTTGTAAGATGGAAAAATCAATTGTTTGTTTGTCATAACTTATGAGACATTTGTTGGCTCCAAGGAGAAAAATTACGGAGCCTCTTCGTCAATATTTCGGGCATTTTCGGTTTTAGCGGTCGTACTTCTTATGAATACTCTTCGTAAATGCATACTAATGACACTGTTCCGCCGAAATGACAAAATGTCGCTTAGCTTATTTTCATGTTATATCGCCAAAGGGCACAAAATATACAATTTGGTTGGATAAACATATCCTATAGTTGAAAATAAAAGTAGTTTGGAGACAAAGCGCAGGATTGCAAGGATTGAAGTGGATTACAGTTTAGCTTGATATCAAAGTGTCGTTTGTTTGCTGGAGAGGTAGTGTTCAATCGTGACCTTTATCTGAAATCAAAATGCGTGCGTTATAACGGCTCAGTCTATTTTGAGCCGCTTTACTTCGTTACATTTGTTTAGTTGATGTTTGTAAGATGGAAAAATCAATTGTTTGTTAGTCATAACTTATGAGTCATTTGTTGGCTCCTAGGAGAAAAATTACGGAGCCTCTTCGTCAATATTTCGGGCATTTTCGGTTTTAGCCGTCGCACTTCGTGAATACTCTTCGTAAATGCATACTGATTTTTGTATTACAAATAGTAAATACAGTGTTTTGCAATACAATGAAAAAAGAAAGCAAAAGAGTATAATAATTACGATACATATGCAAAAAGAGAAGAAAAATAATATATTAATTGAAAAAAAGTACAATATAGCTTAAAAGAGTATATGTTAACTCATTGACATTGGATCGGTTATATGCAGAAAATCACTCAAAAACGTAAAAAGTCACTGACGACAATGACTTAAGGGAGTTGCACTAGCATTCACTTAGCCCATGGCGACAATCAAACAGTAGTTAAGAACTTTCCAATTGTTTAACTCTTAGTGCCAACCGTATAAAATACTATTTTCAGATAATGTCAGTTTTTCATTAAATGTTTCTCGCCACCAGTTAGAAAAAAATTCCAAAACGGCGAGGATACACTGCAAGTACATGTGTTAACATGTGTCTTAGAGATTGATTTTTAACGTTACATAAAGGACAGACTTGCCAGACTTAGAAATCGCACTGTTTTGCCGATTTGGCGATGATTTGAGGCCAGTACGCCGATTTCGAGATCTGGTGTGCTCAAAAGTGAGATTTTGCTAAAACTTGCTCCACACGGCCCCAAACCTGCGTTTCGTACACTTTTCATAGAAATCGCACTGCTTTCCTGATTTGGCGATGATTTGAGGTCAGTACGATGATTTTGAAATTTGGTGTGTGCTCAAAAGTGAGATTTTGTCAAAAATTCTTGCTCCGCACGGCCCCAAACGTGCGTTTTGTGCCCTTTTCATAGAAATCGCACAATATCTGTCTCCATTTAGAATTTAGGTTTCAAAATATGATGCCATCCATGAATCAGGACCGCCATTTTAGAATTTTTCTCACAGAAAACAATTATAAAAAATGGACAATTTATCCAAATCATCTGAAACTTGGTACAGAACATCCTAATAATCTGTAAATGTAGCACATGAAAGCACAAGTCCATATCTTTCTCCATTCAGCATTTAGGTTTCAAAAAATATGTTTTTTCCTAGCCATTTTCAATGATGTCATAATGACGTCACAATGAGACATCGACACTGTCAATCTACTAACCTTATGATTTTGTACTATCTGCTAAATTTGAAGTCTAAAGCGGTAATACTTTAGGAGTTATGATGGGGTACGTTTTAAGACATATCAGTGTCCCTACATGAAGCTGGTCATCACAGCAGGGGCAAGCCATGGATCGGTGAGTACACGCTCTTTTGTGCTGCGCATTTGTACTCTATTTAGACCTTTTGAAGACTATGCACGACCAAACCAACTATCAGAACTATGACATAAAGTCCTAGTGCTACTCTAGGAAACTGTTTTCCCAACCGAAAGTGTTTGCTTTTGCATAGTCAGCAGTTTATCTTTAGATATTTAACCGTCCCCTCAAGAAATCACGTTATGGCTTTTAGAGACAAAGGACGAGGGTGTATCTATACTTTTATGATAGATGTAGTTGATACACCAGGAAAGGAACACCTTGGTGTACGTTTTGCGTGAATTCATCATTGTGCTTAGGAGTAATTAATAACTGAATAATTAATTAGCTGCAAATTTCAACCGTTAATAACATCGTCAGATCTTGTGTTTATGGCCGTGTTTATATCAATCGAGTTAGATCCCAAAGTGATCTAACCGTCTTGCTAAAGTCAAGGAAACAGCTTCTAAAACGTGCGAGTTATTAACAGTTGAATTTTGTCCAACATGGCGGATCCAAAAGTGCGTCAAACATGCAAACGAGGCTATACTTTGATAGTTAATATCTCTGACGGATTTTATCACACTTCCTAAAATTCGCAGGATATATACAACGTCTTTAATACTATTTGCCAATACACTCGGCGTTATTATCGACTCAACGGTTTGTTTCTAGCCTTGTTTACAAGTTTTTCAAACATGGAAACGAGGCTACAATTTGATCGTTAATATCTCTGAGGGGATTACATCAAACAAATTCAAATTTGCAGGATATATAGCATGACTTTTATACTATCTGCGAATACACTCGGTTTTGATATCGGCTCAACCTTATGCTTCTAGTTCAAAACCTCGAACACATGCGAAAACACCTCAACAGAAGCTAATATAATATAATATAATATAAATAATATATAATATAATATAATATAATATAATATAATATAATATAATATATGATCATGCTTATAATGGTGACCAAGCAGCGAAGGATGTCTTGAAGGTAAAAAGACAAAGAGTACCGTACAACAAGGACAAAGACATTAACTGGAACACGTTTCGCTCCGATTATCGCCACTGTGCAGTTTTTACCAAGCAGCGGATGCTTTGGGCCTTGAAATGCTACAAAGGGGCGCCAAACGGGCCTTGGGGTGCATGTCCTGGATCTCTCAGAAACGAGAGATTGATGACCTAGCCTCGAAGGTGCTACAAAGGTGCGCCAAACGGGCCTTGGGGTGCATGTCGATGATCTTTCAGCAATGAGAGATTGATGACCAAGCCTCAAGAGCCCTTGACACTCAGACATTATATGGAATGTACAAGTTAACGCTAGACTGTGCGCCAGAAACGTTTCACTTAAACGAAGATCAAACAGTTGGCGATGCAGATAAGGACATTGAGAGAGACGAGGAAGAGAAGAAGTCCAGGAGAAGAAAAGCCACACCAACAGACAGTGAGGGCGACTACGAACCTGTAAAGAAGGCAAAAGAGAAAACAGCAAGTGCTCTTTCAACAGACAGCGACAGCGATTTCCAAGCGCCCGTAAAGAAAACGAAAAAGAAAACAGCAAGTCCCCTGAAGAGCGATGACGAAGCGCCCGTAAAGAAAACGAAAAAGAAAGCAGCAAGTTCCCTGAAGAGCGACAGCGAGCAGAAGAAAAGAAGCCATCATAAGGAGAGGATGTGTAGGATAACAGGCTGCTTCTTTTACGGCTACAACCTTCAACGTGATATACAAATGCTCGTTAGGATAGGCGGCATAGAAGAGGAAGACATTCCCCGTTTGACGTCGATGATTTGAGGCCAGTA
>JAJGOT010001241.1:0-41201 GCA_022457155.1 Cladopsammia gracilis
GGGTGGGTGGGAAGGTCAGTCATAGCGGACGCAACAAAAGCAACCGCTTGCCTTTCAGGTCACATGACCTTTGCCCAGGCCCCCAGCAGTGAGTGAGAAAAACATTTTCCACTTATTTTGTTGTTCTCAGCCAGTGGAAATTTACCCTTTTGGTGTAATCATTTCATGCAATTTTGGTTTATTTGTTTGAAGTTTTATTTTAGTAGCTGAATGTAATGAACAATCTTAGTATGATATTTGCAGTGTTTTCAAATACAATGGAACTCCATAAATTATAATAAATGGACATCCATGTGTCTGCTTCTGAAGGAATAGTGTCGGCTTTTTTTGTCACTTGAATTTCTGTGTGGCTGGGGTTTATAAGTCTCAGTGTAGATGAAAGGTGTCCTCTTGCAAACTTGAGTGGATGTCCTGCACTTAGCTGGATCCCTGGGGTGTAAATTAGCACTCACCCACTCACCCAGGCAAGTGTGAAATTGTCTTGGGAGAGTAATTGTACATGCTTTGGTGCAGTTCTGAAAGTCACTTGCACGTCAAATGGTGAGTTCTGTCAAAATTAAGTTTCCAACCCTAGAGTCCATGTCACATGCATGTTCACTTACATGTATAACTGTTACCAGACTGTATTTTGCTAATAATTATGGTCATGTTATTGGTTGTGACGTCTGAAAAAAGGATTGACCAGCTGTTTCTCGATTATGATCCATTTATTACTGGCCTATTATTTCTTGGTTTACTGTAATAGTCAAACTTTTAACATCTAGCACTAGTCTTGACTACACTGTCCTGTAATTTCTGTCCATCTGTTTTTTATTGACACTTACATAGTTATTGGACCACCAAGACTTCCAAACCAAGTAACGCTGGAGTTTTTTACCAAGCCCATTCTAGGAGAAGTGATTCAAATAAATAAATAAATAAATAAATCAGCTTTGTTTAACGAGGGTGACTCTTAATAGTAATCATATGACTACATACTGTACCGACACTTTTCTCGATTCGTTCCGCCTAGCCGACAAAATTGGGAAGCGTCTCCTTCGTCGACGCAATAACGGAGTAACTGGTTAGCTTTCAGTTGAGGTTGGGGGTAGCAGTTTATATAGTTAAATTTAGGACTAAGCAACCCTAGAAGCTAGGTGGTGCAGTGGTACGGTAGGCTATGTAAGCCTAAGCCTAGCTGAGGTCACAGGTTCAATACTGAGTGGGGATTTTAGATTTTCTTGTCGACATTACGTCATATAAGTCTTAATAAGGTGTCCGACGTTCTTCTGGACGGTATGATTCAGGCACAACCCTGAGTCAGCCATCGAGAGTTGGTCTGCGCATGCGTCACGTGTAACGCGGACCAGGGGCACGAGACACGCAATTTAAAAAAAAAAGTGGAGCTCTGGGGACGAGAATGGGCACGAGATTCACTTTTTTTTGTTTTCGCAGTTTGCGATTCGCTGATGAGCACGCGGTCCACGCGGTCACAGTAATGTGTATCCCCGTGAAATGTGTACCCCCGTACACATATCACTAGTGGCATGTGTATCCCCTGAGTACGAGGAACAAGGGCTCTGGCGGTTAATAGGGCCAAGCGGCTCTGGGGACGGGGACGAGAATGCACCGGGTGATAATTATGTATGCCATGCGCAGGATCGCGCAGGACCTAGTCCCAATAACGACCGGAAGTAATTCTGGTTGTAACAGTCTCCCAAAAATTATCAAACAATGTCGGTGTTCTCAATTGAATCTGTAACACCCGTGAGTGCATGGTGTCACTACTACTGAAGTGTTTCGGCTGTGTAAAATGTCCTGTAATACAAAGTTTTGCAAGGCATGCCTGTGTACATAAGGGAAATAGCTGATGAAAATGTTATTGAAAGCCCTGGAACTCACAACCTGTTACACCAATAACAGGTTTCAACAGAGTCACAGCTGTTTGACGAGCTATGTGATACAAAGATAAAGGGGCCCGTTGACAAAGTGTCACCTTGTTACGCCTGTGTACAATAATGCAATGGTTAATGAAGTTGTTGAGAATCCAAACCTGCAAACTGAGGACTGCGTGTCTCTGCTGAGCAGGGATAAGCAGGTAACACTTACTTGGGCGGGGTGGTCTTGGTTGAAAACCTATAATAACGGCAAAACCACAGCGACAAACCACTTAAGACTGCCGGATCTATCGTAGACCTGGATCAGTAAAAATGTAGGTCTACATCGAGTCGCAAAAATATGAAAAGGTTATTGGAATGGCTCACTAGGGTAAATTTGGTGCGGCTTACTTGAACGCATATATTTGTCAAGTTTTGATTGTGAAGGGAAGCATAAGCCTAATAAGCATGATCTGGCGTTTTTTATCAACCACACTTCAGTTTTATATTGCGCCATTCAATGATTTAACAACGGTGCAAAATGAGCTGGTATGACCTTTTCATATTTGTTTACATTTAAACTGCATTGTGGACATTATCTCTGCCTCCTCCCGTTAAACGAAAGTTTTCCTTGTCTGACCTGCCAGTATTCCACTAGGAACAATGCCGATCTCTCATAGGGTTTGCGGTATTAAACTGCACATAAAAGAACAAATTAACAACTAGCTACACCTGGTAGGAAAGCTGGGAATCCTAAGCATAAAATGATCAGTTCTGTTAATAGCTATCGGGTCCTGGTGTGAGTTTTTCGAAAGTCCCGAAAACATTTCGGGCTCGCTCCAAAAGATGTGTAATATTTACCAGTTAAGATTCGGTTTTTGTTGATTTTAAAACGGCGAAGCAATAAAACCTTACGTTTACTACACAGCAAAGGGATATTAAAGGATGGTGAAAGGGCTTTCGTTCATTCTTCTCCCACTGCCTACAGGGAGAGGAGGGCAGGAAGGGTGAAAGGGCTTTTATCCATTCTTCTCCCACTCCCTGCTGGGAGAGAAGGACAGGGAGGGTGAAACGGCTTTCATCAACCCTTCTACTACTCCCTACAAGGAGAGGAGGACAGGGAGGGTGAAACGGCTTTCATCCATTCTTCTCCCACTCCCTGCTGGGAGAGAAGGACAGGGAGGGTGAAAGGGCTTTCATCAACCCTTCTACCACTCCCTACAGGGAGAGAAGGACAGGGAGGGCAAAAGGGCTTTCATAAACTCTTCTCCCGCCAGTTGATCGCTGCCGAGCTTAGTCAGTGGCGTCGATTTTTGCCGGAATTTTACTCTGTCTCGCCCCAACTAACTGCTCCTGGGTTTCCGAGGATGGCGTGGCTTAGGCAAAGCGAGTTTACCTTCTACGTTTCTCAGAAGGTATTCTGCGCGGCGGGGAGTGAATAGTTGCGGTAAATACACTGGGGAAAATGGAAAAATGGTCTTTCACTTTGATCGAGCTCAAATTTGTCCGCAAGCTGGGCCAATTATTTCACCGTTTAGTTACCCAAACGCACAAGTCGTTTTGCATATGATACCCGATTTAGGGTATCAGCGCCATTGTACATTGTACACCTCCATTGTATTAGGTAAAACTAGTAGTTTCCATTGGAAAGTGAAGTGCTGCGAGTAAAGCTTATGCAGAAGAAGAGTTGTTTTGGGCTATCTCGTTAATTGCATGTACTTTAGATAGTGAACAGATGAGCGACTTGATCTATTTTGCCATTGGATTAACTTGGCTAATATAATATATGCTGTTCGAACGGCAAAACGCACGACTACTGAACGGATGAAAAACGGGTGGCCGAGCCGTTTAAAACGGTTACCAAGAACGGCTGAAGAAAACATTTGGGCTAAACTGCAGAATACCCGTCCACTTATTTGCATCTCATTGAATAAGAATGGATCCTTTTGTTTTTTGATATGCTTCGTACTTTGAAACGTTTAGGGATATGTAAATAAGTGGACGGGTATTCTAAAATCGCTCCATAATTATTTCGAACAGCTGGCTGTGATCGGAGCCTGAACGGCTGAACGGCTGAACGGCTGAACGGCTAAAGAATTATTTGGAACGGCTCGCGGTTAACGGCAGAAAAAAATTTCGAAGGGCTGGCTGTGAACGCAGCTAAATTAAGAGTACTTTATTACATTGGAAGGACGATGAAACCATCTGTTTGCCGCTTTGACTTGAAGGTCAGAGAATGATGAACTATAGTTAGTCTGTATTGTTTTGGATCACCGTGGCGTAAATTTTCTAACTATAGTTAGAGCGAACAGAGAAGCGGTCACATTACCGAAATAGCTAACTATAGTTATCCCCGTCTTAACTATAGTTAGTAGCGACCTTTAGATTTGACAACGAGTACGAAATCGAGTACGAGCACAGGAAACCCAAGCGTAATGTTTGCATATTAATGATATTTGAAAATATAAGACATTGTATGGAATTTCGAATTCAACGTTTTAAGCAATATATAAAATCAAAATTGCTGAATAAAATCGCTGAAACATTTACTGGTGTCGTATTCTATCTTTATACAGTGTTTCTACGCTATTTGAACGATTTTTAGTCCATTTATCTTACCTTGTATAATATAATGGAAAGGAAGGAGAGTTCGGAGCTTTCGGCGTTCGACACGTGTCCACAAATGGCTCATTTTTCGCACAAAAATAGGTGCTGCTCCCATTCTGACTGGTCGTCCTCACAGTAGAATAACGTTAAATTGCATTTCTTCGAACAACTTGAACATCCTTTGTTGATTATGACGAACAAGCCGCTCCACAAAATCACATAGCACTGCAAAATAGGCGCCAGAGAGCGTGAAGAACAGGAGAGACCACGGTGCGCGGTCAACACTGGGTACCAGAGTAAAATCAAACCCCACAGGGAAGGGAACGTTCAATTTTGTCAACCTGTCATTTTTGTTGCGCCTACCACTCGGTAAGAACCAAGTTGTCATTCTGCTGGTCATGCTTTCGACGTTAAAACGGCCTCTTGAAGAGGAGGAGACAAGGATCCGAAGAAGCGACGGAATACGGACCGTGTATCTGTTTCCTTCTTTACGTCTATTAGTAAAACATTTACCAACATTTAATTTACATTTAGCTCGGTTCAGCTCTTATGCTTTTGCAAGACATTAATTTTTTTTCTTTATGTAATAAGGGCCTGGTCACACTACAGCCAAAAACAAAAATTAGCCCGTGCAAAAATCGAGGAAAACAAAAGAAACCGTTCCGGTGGGACACGCTTTTTGTAGAATGTGTTTGTTATTATGTCATAACACGCAAATATAATCTGCCAAATTAATTTCAGGCACCCACGTGCAAATGTTTTTTGTTTTACTGATATAGAATTTTAATTACCGATATAAAATAACATTAATTTTTGTAAAGAAAAAGCACACTTTTACCTCGAATAGCGTATGGCGTGTTTCACAACAGTGACAAAGCACAATTCAGTCGCACGGTTTACGTTTTCACAAAAAAGTAAAAACAATAAAATGTCAATTGACATTTTACCGTTTTTACTTTTTCAATCTTTTCTTCCTTGTCTCCTCCTCTTCAAGAGGCCGTTTTAACGTCGAAAGCATGACCAGCAGAATGACAACTTGGTTCTTACCGAGTGGTAGGCGCAACAAAAATGACAGGTTGACAAAATTGAACGTTCCCTTCCCTGTGGGGTTTGATTTTACTCTGGTACCCAGTGTTGACCGCGCACCGTGGTCTCTCCTGTTCTTCACGCTCTCTGGCGCCTATTTTGTAGTGCTATGTGATTTTGTGGAGCGGCTTGTTCGTCATAATCAACAAAGGATGTTCAAGTTGTTCGAAGAAATGCAATTTAACGTTATTCTACTGTGAGGACGACCAGTCAGAATGGGAGCAGCACCTATTTTTGTGCGAAAAATGAGCCATTTGTGGACACGTGTCGAACGCCGAAAGCTCCGAACTCTCCTTCCTTTCCATTATATTATACAAGGTAAGATAAATGGACTAAACATCGTTCAAATAGAGTAGAAACACTGTATAAAGATAGAATACGACACCAGTAAATGTTTCAGCGATTTTATTCAGCAATTTTGATTTCATATATTGCTTAAAACGTTGAATTCGAAATTCCATACAATGTCTTATATTTTCAAATATCATTAATATGCAAACATTACGCTTGGGTTTCCTGTGGTACGAGATAATTGTTTCCCCCGAACTATAACTCTTTTCTGTTGCTGACTAACACATAGACAAACGTTAGAGATAAGATTGGTGTGATAAGAAATTATATGAGGCACACAAATTTGGTTTGAAAACTCGTACTCGTACTCAATATCGTACTCGTAGTCCAATCTAAAGGTCGCTATTAGCCCAGATGTGACCGCAGCCATTGTTTGCTTTGGTACGATATCACGTGCACAAGTCGTTTTCAGTATTGTTTGCTTTGGTATGGTCACGTGCACAAGTCGTTTTCAGTATTGTTTACTTTGGTATGATCACGTGCACAGGTCGTTTTCAGTATTTTTTGCTTTGGTATGATCACGTGCACAAGGCTACAATGAAATGGCTTTGTTACAACTTGCGCATGCGTCTACTTTGGAGCATCGCAAGTTTGTCTGTAAGTTAAAATTGTTGAAACTTGAGTCGACTTGCGCTCCCGTTTAATCAGGAATTAAACATGGGAACAACATTCTGGGACTTTAGCTACTGTCCGCTTAATAGAAGCTGTCGGCTTAATGTGGTGTTCGTTTTTTTAACCAGCTTTGACCGTAAATACATTTGCATTTATTATTTTATCACCAAACTAACATCATAACATCTCATTATGGTCGAAAAATGCCGTTGTCATCAACTGTAGTAAATCAATTGTCCAAGAAAACATTATCTATTCAATTCCCAAAAGACTATTTTGCAAAAACTTTCTGGGACAAATGAAAGTATGTCACCACTCAACCAAGTTGCCACAAGCCGTCGAGCGCGCGTGTGGAATTCGCGGCTGTTTTTTGCTATTTCTTTTTACCACTGTTCAGTCCGTACTTTAAGAAATCTTAAAAGAGAGTAATTTTGATTCAAATTTAAGGAAGTTACAACACGCAATACGCTAAAGAAGAAGGGAATAACAATTTGTCTCGGGGGATATTTTCTGAGATACAAAGTAACAACACCGAGTAATAATCTTTGAAAATGTTTTCTGGGTTTTTGGAAGGTAATATTTATTCTAAAATTGGTTTGATTTACATTTCATAGGTTTTACACGACCAGAAAGAATGCTCCAAGCCTCAAGAGCTGCCATAAAAAAATGTTTATATAATAGACAGAGGGGTCATTGGCAAGGGAATCCGAGAAATACGAGGTAAGTAGTAGATAAAATATTCGCGTCCGATCGTACTTATGAAATGAAACAATGAGTAGAGATCTGTTTGAAAAGTTAATGAATACTAATTAGCTGAGCAGGTGTCTGTATCAAAAGTTAATTCTACTGTTTAATAATTCATCAACTCAGTTGATTTGTATTGGGGTTTACAGAGGTGTACATGTGACCCAAATACCACCTATTGATTTGTCATAACTGTTATGAAATATTAATGAATTTTATAAAGTTTGATACTGATGCAAAGTAAGATGAACTTCCGGAGCCGAGACTTCCAAGTTAATTCAGTCTTGAGTCATGTTTGCATGTGAAATGTTTGATTGTTTAATTTCTTAAGCTAATATTTGTCTTCAAATTAGATAACTTGAATTCTTTCTAGGTTTTAAGGGACAGTAAGAAAGCGCCAAGCCTTCAGAGCTCAGAAAAGTGTTAAATGTTTATAACTGAAGCTAACAGAGCAGTGTACGAAGTTGTTGAAAGCTAACAGAAAGACCATCAAAGACGTGTGATATATTAAGGAAAATTGATTGAATTCATGGCGACTTGAGAGTTTTACAACAACTTTGGCATATAACAGCTAAGGTAATGTTATTTTCAACTTTATTCAATGGTGGATTTCCACTGTCGAGTAATTTTTATAAGCGCATTGGCGTTGATTGAACATAGGAGGCCGTCGATTGTTCTGGTTTTCTGAATGAAGCTTATGCATAATTAATCATGAGGTGATACGAAAATCTTGCCCGTTGTAACGTTTGTACCTCGTAAAATACATGCAATTCCAAAACTTAGAAATAACTTCTTTAATTAACGACATGGCAATTACTAGAGTTTGTTTTGTGCAAAAGAATTTAATATCAACAAATTTAGTTTCCTTTTACAAAAACATGATTTCATTTCTTAAAAGACTCACTTGGAGGTTTTATAAAAACTTTCTAATAAAAGCATAACCTTTAATTCCACTGTGTCGGTCGTGTAGTTTGTTTATGTACAGTTCAGTTAAAATTTATAAATTTAAAAAATTAAAAGAGCGCGATTCTAATAAAACTCTAAACTCCTAAATTAAAGTTGTCGCAGAAATAATAATTACTCATCAAATCTCCTCTTGTCATTTTGTTTTCAGGGAATAGAGGTCATTCACAAAATAAATAAAGCACCAATCTTCACAAGCGAGTAAACTGCCAAACACGCGTAAAGTTGTCGCGTTCTTGCAAAGCGCCCATTGTTATTAAGTTTTAAAACAAAACGGATTGGCAACTATAAGCCTATATGCTGCAGATAAATCTTTACTATATTGAGGTAATTAACGAAGAATTAAAGCCGAGGAGCGACTTTGTTTCGGAGATTTGGCTGCTATATTTAGGTCAACTGTGCTAAATTAAAAATTTTGACTTTAAGTATCTTACTCATACATTAAAAGTGTCTGTAACGCCAAGCGGCCGCCAAGTGGCGTTTGCTTTAATATTAAAAACTGCTAGATTGTCTGTTTCAAACATGAAGAAAAATTATTTGTACAGCTCGTGTTGAACAAGATGGACTCTAGTAGCTCTAGAACAAGATCATAAGGAAAAAGGCCTTAGGATACATGTTTTACTATTCTGTTTATCACATTCGCTGTTGTTGTTATTCGTAGGAAGACGCCGTTAGGTCGACGCAGTGGTTGTAAGGACATCTCATCTCAAGAAGAAGAAGAGTATATCTATATTGTTGACCATAAGATGCTTATAAAGGAACATTCGAGCTAAGATGAATCAGAGAAGCCTTGATACATGCTGTCTAGCCTCGTTTGTCTCGTAAAACAATGGATATGGCGCACGCCTCTAATCAAAGCCGGAACTCTGGTACACCGGGACACTATATATTTCGGCTAACCCTAACCTTAATCACAAGCTAAACAGCTCAGTAACCTAGGGCCTAATTTAGGTGTTCTCCGGTGTTCCATGTTCTTATATCCTGGTGCTACAATGCTCTGGTTTCCTTGTTTTAGTAAATACCCGCAAGTTAGATCATTTCTAAAGTGAGATGTCCTTCTGAAAGGTCACGTGGTTGGTTCTGTCTGTTGTGATATAGTTTCATGATGCTACCGTGGTCTACACTATAGCTTACTTTTCGACTTCTTGAACCGTCTCTTGAATTTAACCTTTTCTAATTAAAGTCAAATATTCAGCTTTTTAAGCTGAATACTTATGCTTGCGAACTAACTTTCTCCAATACCTTTGACCACGCACTTTCGCTTTCTCTAACACTCAACAGTTTTCAATATGGTTATTGTATTGTTCAATGTACTCCTATTATCAGTTATTATTGTTATTTATTTAACATTATCATTGCATCATAATCAACCGTGCGACTGGACGTTGAAGACAAAGAGGAGCAGGTTTACAATCAATCCTATGAAGAGCAAAAGAGTCGGTCCTGTGGTCCAGACTGACTTCGACTTCGCCGATGACATCGCGTATGGACTGACTCATTTGAGAAGGCACAGGCTTTGCTGCTCAGCGTGAAGGATGAATGCAAGAAGGTGGGTCTATGGCTCAACGCAAAGAAAGCAGAGGTCATGGGATTCAACTTCAAGGAGGAAGTGGTTTATTACTCGCTGCCAGAAAGGACTTCAAGTACTTTGGCTCCTATATCAGCTCCACTGAGAAAGACATCAGGGCGAATCCCAGAAAGCACTCCATGACCTCAAGAACATCTGGAAATCCACCATGCTGGAAGACCTTATACTACCCTTCGGCTCGGAGGCATGGACGCTCACGGAGTAGAGCAAGAGGCTCGTCTTGACAGCTGCTACACTCGCATGCTCATAATATGGTCATCAATGTCTCGTGAAGGATATGGTCAGAAACAAAGTCATATATGGTGATCTGCCTAGCCTCGCCTTGCCGTCAACACCAGGAGAAGAAGATTCCAACTGACTGGACACTGCATACGGCACTGCACCCCACAGGACACGCATTGATAGCAGTTAAATAACTGGTGGTTATCCTGTGTAAATATTTTCAATTATTATCAATTATATTATTATTACCCTGAACTGGTTGCTCGCGACTTGGTCCTCTGGAAACCGACCCAGGGGAACAGGGCCTTACATCCATAGATCTGCTCCGGCGGGACACAGGTCTTAATACCCGTGGCAAAGACCAGCCGACATAGCGGACAGTAACTGAGTTTGGCGTGCTATTATAGCCCGAGGAGACTCTACTTGATTGAATTAGTGTTTCCAATATATTCTGAACGTCACGGAATCAAGACTGGTCCAAAACTATAAAGTACGCAGACTCCAATGCGCATTTCGGCAGTTTACGTTCTCTGCCTCGCTCGCTTCTTCGCATTCGATACGATACAATCATTGCATATGCCTCAAAGGCGCGGCATTTCGGTTTAGTAACTTCTAAGCATGATTTTTACATCCTACATCTTCACTTTTCGTTACCATGCACCTTTGACATATGTTAAAGATGGCAAAGACCGTCTTAATAATAATAATAATAATAATAATAATAATAATAATAATAATAATAATAATAATAATAATACATGAATTTCTAAAGCGCTTATTACTAAAGCTCAATGGCGTTTTACAATGTATATATATAAATTAAAAATTTAAAAAAATCAACTAATTCTTATAATAAAGTACAATTGTCTTGTAAAAGTGAGAAAATCAACCTAATTCTCAAAATAAACACATCGATACCTGTCTTGCTAAAAATAGCAAAAACTAGTATAATTCTAAAAATATATAACTTAAGTATAAAATCGTATATATTCTTAACCTAAATCAAAAGCTTCTCTAAAAAATAGTGTTTTTAATTTTTATTTTATTTTAGTCTACCAAGTCTTTGACAAGGCCGGGTGTCAATGGTGGCAAAGCCCGCCTTTCATTGAAGTCAAAGTTAGTGCACCTTTGATGCTGTGCATCTTTGACGCTTATCAAAAGTATACTAAAGGTGCTGTCAAATGCTGCTTTGTCTTGTACAAAGGTATCTTTGATTCGCCTGTGACGTACATCAAATTTCTAGGCCTGTGTCTCGCAATTTTGTCACACCATTGATGGAAATCAAAGGTGTTCGTGCACGAAACATCTTCGTATCTTCCTCGCTAATCTTCGGACGTCTTCGGCAATCTTCGGCAAATACCACCGAAATCATTAAAATGACCTTCGGACAATCATCGGAAATGTTCGTAACATCTTTGTTAAATTGTCGAGAAATTGATCACAAACTTGCAACTACAGTCGAACCCCGCTACTTCGAACTCGGTTAATTCGAATTCCCCGTTATTTCGAAATCAGATCGAATTCCCTTGGATTTATCCTTATGTTTTCAGTCATTTACTATCAGCTATTTCGAACTCGGCTTTTTCGAACTCCCCGCTATTTCGAACTGATCCTTC
This sequence comes from Cladopsammia gracilis, assembly GCA_022457155.1. Classification (NCBI taxonomy): domain Eukaryota; kingdom Metazoa; phylum Cnidaria; class Anthozoa; order Scleractinia; family Dendrophylliidae; genus Cladopsammia; species Cladopsammia gracilis. The sequence continues at coordinate 11,646 of JAJGOT010001241.1, forward strand.
TTTCCCTATACCTAAAATCAACCCCGTTATTTCGAACTTGTCAAGAACAGAATACATCAAAGCACAGCTGGAAACTTATTGCCTTTTATTTGAACTCATATTACGTAGTTAGTGACTTGACAATGCTTGATTTACGTGCACTGTCCCATTATCGCTAAGAAATTCCAGCTGTTGTGGATCAGACATTAGGTATTCAATAACAAAACAACAGAACATTCAAAGATTTTTCGTTGCAACAGCATCTGCTGATTTATTTGACATATAATCATCGTTATTTAATTAACGTCTCTTTGCATACTGTATTTCATTAAAAGTGATTCATTGTTTACGAATTTTACGCTACACCCCGGTTATTTCGAAACCCCGCTATTTCGAAGTTTTTTTTTTTTTTTTCATTTCCCCTGGGACTTCGAAATAGCGGGGTTCGACTGTGGCATTATAAAAATATCCGAAAATTGTCAAAAAACTGTCGGAAATCTTCGGAAGACCTTCCAAGTTATAAAGTCATGAATACTCATGACTTGATTTTACTTTGTTTTCACATGAGGCAAAAGGCTCATGGGATATCTCACGGTACACCACTCCAATCCATCGCACAACTATCATTTTCCAGTGCTAGAAGGCAAATGGATTACACAACAAGACCGCGAAAAAAGCGTTATAACATTGCATTATGAGACAATGGGCGCGTAATTAAAGTCAACCCTTTCAAGACCGATGCCAAACGTCATTTTTCTCTCAGGTGAATACTCACAAATTCTATCCCATGATATATCATTTTAAAGCTGTTGATGAGTGTATTTCTTACATTACTAGTAGCAGCAACTGTAAAATCTAGCTATAAAGGAATTTATGACTTTGTAGAAATGAGTAAATATAGATAAGATCGCACCAGCATGGACACCCGGAGGCAAGCGCAGGAGGGGACGGCCAAGAGAGACGTGGCAGAAAACCGTCAATATAGGGAGGATACAGCTAAGATTTAGAACCTAAAGAGAAGCAGACAGCAGCCAGAGACCATCAGAAAAACAAGAAGGAGGAGAATTGATGGCCCTATTCTCCACGAGAATAGAGATGTTTGATAATGATGATGATGATGATGATGATGATGATGATGATAGAGAGAGACTGTGTGTGTGTGTGACGCCTGTAACTGCGCGAGCACATAAACGCAACACGCGCACGATAATTTTTAAGTACATATTGTAGCCACTTACATGCTTCATAATTACGCTGATTAGAAAAGTCTGTTTTCTATTACTAATGCTCATTTGTCTCGTAAAAAGTTTTATTTGTAGAGAATTACAGGAGATTATTGATAGAAGACAGATGGCTCCTTATGAAGAAAATGGGTCTCAAGTCTATCAACAATCCACCGCTTTACACACAAGGCAACTTGACAGGTAAGTCTTGGAAAACCTATGGAATTTTTACGATTAAGAAAGAAAAAGTGACAGTGCGGTTTTCAAGTGAGTATCGAAAGTAATTTTACTGTTGATTTGTGAACATCTTGCACTACTTTCTCAACTAATCAGAGGTAAAACCAAAACCAATCGTGACTTGCCTGCACACATTTCCCGCGCTTGGCGTCGGCTGCATGTATTTACTCCTAGCTCTGATTGGTTCATTGGATTGGCTGCATCTCTTTTCATTGGTCATAGTAGTTACTTTTGTTTTGGTTTCACGATGATAGAGTAAAAACCGCGCTACGATACCAGCTTAATAAATAGACTTAGACCGCAACACTCGAGTGAAAATAAAGTTCTAACTAACATTTACCAATTGCAATGTTAATCTCACAGTTTTGCATTGTTTCAATCTTGCAGTTTTCATTGATGCCAAGAACCTATTGGACTGGATATGCTGACAAATCCGCTACAAGGGAAAGCCAATGGCAAGAAACTAATAATTGCAGCTAAGTAAGTAATTGAAAAATTATACGTCCTTTTTTTTCTTTCGTGTATGTGTGAAAGAGAGAGAGAAAGACACTGTGTGTTCGCGAGGCCTGTAACTGCGCGGGCACATGCACGCAACACGCACGAGGATAATTTTTAAGCACATGTTATAGCCACTTACATGCTTCATAATTACATCGATTAGAAATGTCTGTTTTATATTACTAATGCTCTTTTATCTCGTAAAAGTTGTAGTTGTTGAGAATCCAGGTGATTATTGATTGAAGACGAGAGGCTCCTTATGAAGAAAATAGGTCTCAAGTCTATCAACAATCCACCGCTTAACACACAAGGCAACTTACTAACAGGTAAGTCTTAGAAAACCTGTGGAATTTTTACAATTAAGAAAGGAAAAGTGATAGTGCGGTTTTCAAGTGAGTATCGAAATGAATTTTGCTTTTACTTTGGTTTTGTAGTACTGCGCTTTGTGATTGGCTAAAATATCTCACGCCAATTTTTCAACCAATCAGAGGTGAAACCCAAACCAATTCTGACTTGTCTGCACGCGTTTCCTTCGATTGGCGCCGACTGCATGTGGTTCGAGCTCTGTTTGGTTCATTGGATTGTTTCCCTTATTTAGTAAATGCTTTGGTTTTCGTTTTACGACACTCGAATGAAACCGCTCTACGATATAAGATACATATTATTTTTACCAATTGCGATGTTAATCTTACAGTTTTGCATCGTTAAATCTTGCAGTTCTCAGGGATGCTAGGAGCCTATTAGACTGGAGATGGTGATACTAAGATACGAGATACTAATTGCAGCTAGGTATGCATATACGCGCTAGGTATTTCTAATTTATTCATTCCAGCCCATCACAGAAAAAAGTTTATCTCTAGCTGGGATAAACAAAATAGAGAATCGGCAGTTGGTGAGAGTTAGCTGGCTTCCTAGGGTATTAATAAAGGCACATGCATATAATTCACGAAATAAAGCTTAATTTTCTTTTCCCGCAAGAGGATTCCAACATATTTATGCTCATTTATCAGTTGTCATTGCCATGGAAACACAACATCTAAAGAATGGCTATCTTGTGGAAATGGATATGGACATCATTTGTGAAGGAAAAAACATAGGGTCATTGAGACGGTTTTCCTAATATCACGGAATTTCGTACATTTAGCTATTAAACTACATTGCTATAAGGTATGTTTCCCTAAAACGAATATGTGAAAGTTAGTGTTTGTGTCTCACAATTTGCGAAGTTTTAGAAAACTTCACCGAAAGAAACGCGAGAAAATCTGTTATAAATTCTACCTTTTTGCTTTTCTGATGTCACAAAATGGATAGTTAATACAGTATTGTTATATGTTATAGGTTGATTTCTGAGGGGAGTGTGTAGGGAAGCCTTTAAACAGCAATGATCGTGATTACATACATGCAATTTGCTGATCACTTCAAAAGGTGAGGAGAGTTCAACTTAATGATGTTGCCTTAGAGTATGGAGAATTTATTATTATCTGCATTTCTGTATTAGACTGGGGTTTTCACCATGACGGAAAGGAAAAAGAACCCAGGGATAGCTGATGACAAAAAAGGTATCACAGGTAAGTCTTGAGGTCATCATACAGCTGCTCGAACATGTCTTTGCTTATTTTCGAAAGTGATTCAAAGCCATGAGTGTCGCCGGCTTCTTCTCGTTTGGTTTGAAATCGGTCATGATGGCAATTCTCGAGAGCTGGCTCTAATTGAAACTGGTGTTGAAAGTTGTTGTTCATAGTTTTCTCTCGTTTGGCCTCCGCCTGAGATTTTTATGAGAGTTTTGCAGTAAGCAACTTCTTAATCATGTGCAATAAGTATAAAGTTTATGCAGAGCATTTTAAAATTATTGTGCTCGTTCGCTCATCCACCTACTGCGAGCAAATTCAGACCCGTTAGTTAAATGAAGAGATCTCAGGCAAGCATTTACCACTTTTAAAATCACTTATACATGCTACTCGTACGTTTTAAATCTCGTCTGATTGGAATGAATATAATCACTGAGACTTAGACCTCGGACGTGCAACGAGATATGACGTCAGAAATGGCATAAGGTTAAGCCATTTTTGAATACAAATGCGTGTTTTCCCCTTTTTTTGATGAAAAAAAACCCATATAAATTGCTACCAAAAGCATCAAACTGTTTACAGCCATGCTCCGTCACGCGTGACCGGTATTTTTGAAAATTTGAATGGATTTTTCAAGTTTACGCGTCGGTTTTGTAAATTCATTCCGAGATTCGGAATTCCCGTAAGAATTTTACCGCATTTTCGGAAACAAAGAGCAACAGAGTATCATTTTATTTGAAATGTTACATATCCGAACAATATTTGTTTTTTTATGCGCGTAGCGAAGTTATTTTTCCGTTAACTCGTGACTTTCAAAGTGTTTTCCAGAGAGATCTTCAAGGTTTCATTCAAATCTCGGACGTTACCAAGAAATATTCAAATGTTCATTTCAGTCTTGTGATTACTGGTCACGCGTGACGGAGCATGGCTGTAATTGTATGTTATTTTGCAACTTAAGCAAAACATTTTCAATTTCCGCATTTTCCGATAAATTTGAATTTTTAGTAAAATCAGTTTTGGATGACGTCAGGGACCCCAGCAGCGCCACAACCCATAATATTTACCTTGTCATCACAGGCTATCTATAAGTCGTAAAATATTTCCGAAATATTGCAACATCGCAACAATCCTTCCCTTGTACCACGGTGGGGGTATATGTTTGCGTGTACGTCCGAGAGTTCAAGAAAACTCTCGTCTGATTCTTATTCATTAGCACACGTTGACTCCCGATCTTGTTTGGACTGGCTTAATACACAGTTCTTATTCACTTCAGGTTATACAGAAGAGGAAGAAGAATCCAAGGGAGACTATTGACGCGAAACAAATCGCATCACAGGTACATCTCCAGGATCATAATAATTTAAGCACTTGTTCTTTCGTGTGCATTCACGTGTGGAGCTTCCTCGTGGTCGCGTTTTAACTTGGGCTTCTGTGTTTCGCTTCTGGCTCACCTTACTTTTGGAGAAAAGAGAAACTGGTCATAGTCTTTTTGTGTTTACGCTCAAACTCTTGGCATTAAATTATCCACAACCATAAACTATAAAATTGGGTGCAGGAGTAGTGCTCTAATCCGGGTAGTAAGTTCCTATGTAGATACGCGAGGCTGCCCCGAAGAATTGGAATTTGAGCTGTTTTCGTTTGAAATTGGGTGTACACTTTCATAATGATAGTCTGCAGGGTTCACACTATTCCTGGAAAACTTCCCGAATTTATACACATATCATACTTAATGTTTTAACCATTAAGCTGTGAAAATTGCGAGTTTCTTGGTTGGGGATTATATTCTTTTTGTACCCTGCAAAACTCTGGAATTCCGTTATCTCTCAGTATTTCGAACCCAAGATTTTGTTTTTTTCTTTTTAATCTTAAAATTGGGTATAGAATTTTTACATTGTGCATTCAAATTGGAAATGATAAGGCATAACACGAAAGTAGAAGTAAAATATTTTTATCAACATTGTGTCTTGATTAGATTTTTCTCTCCGTACACTTGCACAATTTGATTTCTCTTGCTCGGTTACTATTCAATTTGATTCTTGGGGTCGGGGCTTCCCCTATTGCTATTCACGTAAAACAAGACCAAAGGGAACTTCCATAACAAGTGCCGGAAGTGATCCACGCTCATTTTAGGGGTTGAAATTCGTGTTTTCGCAAGTAGAAGGTTAGCCACCGATCGAGTCCCTTTGGGAAACAATGCCCATAAAAACACAATTCTGGTACCTTGTGTGGGTTTAAATAAAAAAAAAACTTTATTTAAACTCGGATTAAGAGTAGCTCGAAAGAGCTAATATCTCCGAGTATACAAATTGAACATAATATTTAAAAATCCCAGCTGGGAGGAGGCAGACCAGTTGGCTATTTTACAAGCGTGGTCGAGGAGTTGAACTCGGGTTTGCCGTGAAACAACTCCAGCAAGTGGTCAGAGCGGGACTTGAACCCGGGACCTCCGGATCTCAAGTCCGACGCCCTAACCACTCGACCACGCTGCCTCCTCCTCCTCTCTTAAAAACATTCCGCGAAAATTTTCGTGAATTTTAATTCTCCCACCACGGTAAGAAACTGCGACATTGCAGTCTAATTGTTCAATATGCCATATATTTTCAGCTATTTCAAGCGACTTCACAACGCTTTTGGAACTCCATGAAAGGATCTTCTGTCTGATCAGATGAAATGGACTCATAATCAGGATCGGATAATAGACCACCAGCTGTTCCTGTTGCATGCTTCTGTTAGTTTCAAAGAAATCAGAGTGAATAATCTTAGTCGTAAAAGAGCGCTTTTTAAGAGCTGTTTTAAAATGTATCCATTACCACAGGATATCCTTAACCGCTATTTTCAGTCAGTAGGCCTTATTCACGGTAGCCACCATTTTGGTTTTTACATTATAATGCTTATTACCCATGTGATTTCTCGGGGGGGGGGGGGGGGGGGGGGGGGCAAACAAATCGAGCTCGGGAGATTTCTAACAGTTTTCTTCGTGTACTGATCTTTTTTCGAAGCTAATATTGTAGGCTTATTAGAAGTTCCTCTTAGCTTAAATTCAAATTTAAGAGACAAATTTACAAAATCAGGGGATAATTTTGATGATGATCATTCAACTTTAAAAATTTAGTAACATATTGGACGTTAATTAATTTATTGTAAAACCGATCATGCCCAGGTAAGCGTGTGTGAGTGTGTTATCGTACAACGGATAACATATTGAAAATGGATATCTATGTTTGCACAAGAATTAAGAGTATGCGCGTGTGAATCAAGAAGAAATAACCGTGTTTATATACGAATTAGGAGTAGTAGGGATAATGATGTTTACGTAATGATTTTGATCATGACTCAAAAAGGAATGAAAGTGCTCATATCGAATAAGGAATATCCGCGTTTTAGCATACAACTGACAAATAATAATAATAATAATAATAATAATAATAATAATAATTTCATAATTTATATTGCGCAAAATTCGCGCGAGGTAGTAAACAACTCATAATTGACTTTAGAAGGAATAATAGTGTTGACTTCATACTAAACTTAGGAGTGTGCGCGTGTAAGTGAACTACAGAATCAAGCGATTGCGCATGTTAACAAACAACTGATGGAATTATCATTGTGGAAGAAAAAGAGTGAGTGTGCGTGTTAGCAAACTGAACTGATACATGAATTAAGAAGGGATAATGTCTATAAATATTAAGAGTGCGCGTGTTAGTAAACTGAACTGATACATGAATTAAGAAGGGATAATGTCTGTAAATATTAAGAGTGTGCGTGTTAGCAAACTGGACTGATACATGAATTAAGAAGGGATAATGTCTATAAATATTAAGAGTGTGCGTGTTAGCAAACTGAACCGATACATGAATTAAGAAGGGATAATGTCTATAAATATTAAGAGTGTGCGTGTTAGCAAACTGAACCGATACATGAATTAAGAAGGGATAATGTCTATAAATATTAAGAGTGTGCATGTTAGCAAACTGGACTGATACATGAATTAAGAAGGGAAAATGTCTATAAATATTAAGAGTGTGCGTGTTAGCCAACTGAACTGATACATGAATTAAGAAGGAATAATGCCTGTAAATATTAAGAGTGCGCGTGTTAGCAAACTGAACCGATACATGAATTAAGAAGGGATAATGTCTATAAATATTAAGAGTGTGCGTGTTAGCAAACTGAACCGATACATGAATTAAGAAGGGATAATGTCTATAAATATTAAGAGTGTGCGTGTTAGCAAACTGAACTGATACATGAATTAAGAAGGGATAATGTCTATAAATATTAAGAGTGTGCGTGTTAGCAAACTGAACCGATACATGAATTAAGAAGGGATAATGTCTATAAATATTAAGAGTGTGCGTGTTAGCAAACTGAACTGATACATGAATTAAGAAGGGATAATGTCTATAAATATTAAGAGTGTGCGTGTTAGCAAATAACTGATATATGAATTGAGAAGGGATAATGCATGTTTATATAAGTATTCACAGGAGTGTGCGCGTATTAGAAAATAACTGATACATGAATGGTGTAGCGATAATATTTGTATAGGATGCCTGTTTTGGCAGACAATTGATACGATAAATGAATTTAGAGGGGATAATAATATTTATTTAATAATTAAGCGTGTGCGCCTGTGTTAGCAAACGATTAATAGACGAGTTAAGACGGTACAATGTTTATATAAGTATTTATTAAGAAGAGTGTGAGCGTGTTAACAAATAACTGTTACGTTAAAAGAAGGAATGATAATATAAGTATTAATAAGAGTGTGCGTTTTTGGGGAACAACTGATACATGAATTAAGAGGAATAATAATGCTTATATAAGTATTAATAAGAGTGTTCACGCGTCTTAGCGAACAACTGATCCCTGAATTGGGAGGGATAATAATATTTATATAAGTATTAATAAGAGTGTGCGTGTTTCGGCGAACAACTGATACACGAATTAAGAGGAAAAATAATGTTTATATAAGTATTAATAAGAGTGTGCACGCGTCTTAGCAAACAACTGATACACGAATTAAGAAGAGATAATAATGTTTATACAAATATTAAGAGTGTAGGCTTGTTGGCAAACAACTGATACATGAATTAAGAATGGATAATGTTTATAGAATTATTAAGACGAGAATGCGCGTGTTTTAGCAACAAACTGAGACAAATTAAGAAGGGATAATAAGAGTATGCGTGTTATAGCAAATGGCTGATACATAAAATAAGAAGGGACAATAATGTTTATGTAAGTATTAATAAGAGTGTGCGTGCGTTAGCAAGTAACTGATACATGGATTAAGAGGGGAAAATGATGTTTATATAAGTATTAATTGGAGTGTTCGCGCGTTAAAATTTCTGATACATGAAATAAGAAGGGATAATAATATTTATATGAGTATTAATAAGAGTGCGCGTGTTTTGGAGAACAACTGATACACGAGTTAAGAATTAAGTGATAATAATGTTTATAAGAATTAATAAGAGTGCGCGTGTTTTAGCAAACAACTGATACACGGATTAAGAAGGGATTATAATGTGCGCGTGTTTTAGCAAACAACTGATACACGGATTAAGAAGGGATTATAATGTTTAGACTGATAAGTATTAATAAGAGTGCGTGTTTTAGCAAACAACTGATACACTTATTAAGAAGGGATAATAATGTTTATATAACAATTAGTAAGAGTGTGCGTGTTTTAGCAAACAACTGATACACGTATTAAGAAGGGATAATAATGTTTATATAAGATTTAGTAAGAGTGTGCGTGTTTTAGCGAACAACTGATACACGTATTAAGAAGGGATAATAATGTTTATGTAAGAATTAGTAAGAGTGCGCGTGTTTTAGCGAACAACTGATACACCTATTAAGAAGGGATAATAATGTTTATATAAGAATTAGTAAGACTGCGCGTGTTTTAACAAACAACTGATACATGGATTAAGGATAATAATGTTTATATAAGAATTAGTAATAGTGCGCGCGTTTTAGCAAACAACTAATACATGAATTACAAGAAGAGATATCGTTTATTTAAGTGTTAAGAGTGCGCGCACGTCTTGGCGAACAACTGATACATAAATTAAGAAGGGATAATGTTTATATAAGTATTAACGGTGTGCGTGTTAGAAAATAACTGATACATGAATTAAGAAGGGCTAATGTTTATATAAGTATTAAATGTGTGCGTGTTATCAAAAACCTGATAGAAGAATTAAGAAGGGATAATTCAATATAAGATTTAAGACTGTAGTGTATTAGCAAATAACTGATAAGTGAATTTAGGAAGAGACGATAATGTTTATGTACGATTTAATAGTGCGCGTTCGTTAGGTAGTGTTTTCTGTTTAAAGATATAAGGTATAAAAATATGCGAACGTTAACAATGAAACAGAGGTATCGCTGTTTTGGATTCATTTGAAAGGAACAGGATAATATAACTGTCCTTGATATTTATCACGAGCTAAAACATGAATCGTTTGGCAAAAAAAAGCAGAGTCATAAGACACGCAATAAACTTTTTCTTTTGTCATTGTAGAAACCAAGTTTTGGTTTATTACAAGATAATTCCTTTTTTTTAATACTTATTTATTTATTGACATCTCACAAGCTTACACTTCATACTACACCTACACTAGTACATAAGGTACTTACTACAAAAACTAACATTTCAAACGTTACTTAAAACACCTAACGTTACAAACGTTACTTAACGTTACAAACGTTACTTAAACACTACTTACAGATCATTTAACATATCTCAGAACAAAACTTTTTATTTAATTTACAATTTTAGCCGCTTGTCAGATGAAATTCTCCCCCTTAATTTTCTTAATATTAATTAAGTCAACATGATTTTGTATCTATCGTTTTCATTCTCGAATGCAGTCCATTACTGCTGTCATTGTATAGCAGGGAAACTACAAACTCTTCAGTGTCTACACATCCTGTTATTGTAAGCCTTATATTATTGTTATCTAAACGTTATAGTAAACAATATTTAACAGTATGCAAAGTATCGGTAATCGTATTTTTAACTGTAGTTGTATATGTAATGTTGTTTTGCTGATTGTATTATAAATAAAGTTTTCAAAATAAAATCAGAGAGTTGAAGAGGAATGTAAAACGCGAACTACACTGCCAGTTTGTTTCACATTAATGTGTCTTATATATAACAATGTGTAGTGTATGATATATAACAATATTGTTATTTCTCAGTTTTTATATTGTGGCTTTTTATTGATTTTATAAGAATGTACATGTGTATCATTTATAATATAAATATTGTATTAATATTTTTCTTAGGTTTGATTTTATATCATATTGTAAATTAGTGCTGAAAAACCAAGTTGGAGGAACTAATAAAGTATTGTATTTTATTGTAAAAACTTTCAGTGAGTGTCTCCAGTCAAAGACGGACTGGGTCTAAATTAATGGCAACGAACAAATTTATCCTAACGCTTTTTAGGTTCGCTCCCCGCGCGGTCCTAAGTCTCCCCTTCTCTCTCCCATTTCTAGCGCCTGCCACGAAGGCTACTATTTCCCGTCATCTTAAGTAATCATTTTATCCTTTACCCTCCTTCTTTATAACTTGTTACCTATTTCTCGGATTCCCTTGCCAATGACCCCTCTGTCTCCCAATCCAACCTATCATAACCTTACTTCTAACACGGATCATTTTAAAATCATCTCTTGCAGGGTCGGAGCTCCTGCTCTTGCTGGATGCTTCCACACAATCAGCCCTATGTAATTTAAGACCTCCCGAGATCAAAATCTATCCTTGGGCTTATTTTTCCTTACAATCTCATCGATAAAAAACTTCTGGAATGGGGTTGGTCATCCGCGTGCCTTTTTCTTACGTAATTGGCGTACGGTCATGCGGGTGTCCAATTATAACTTTTGGTTATTGAATAGCTGTTATTGGAAACCTACGTTGCCCGCGCGCCGATCAATCAGGTTTATTTAAATGAGTTATTTTTTACTGTTTTCCTCCTTGTTTTAAGCAAAATTGTACGTGTTTTTACGGGAATCCATTGACAACATTAGTTCCTTAAAAACTGATTTCAAACCCCATTTCAACATAATACAGACTAGGAAAGACTGGATACTCTTCAGTCTCTTGAGTACCACAGATACAATACATTCGCCTGCAATTAATACAAGACTATTACAGCAAACAAAGAAAATTAGATTTATATACGCGGGGATCAAACCAGTGACCTCCTGGACAGCAGTGGATTTCCAAATGTAACATCAAACCAAAGCGCCACCGACACTCGTTTCCTAATGGCGGTAAAATGTTAATATATAAGGATTATTTCCTTAAATTTGGACAAAACGAAAAACCTTCATAGCTTTTTTACGCAGCCTGTTTACCGTTTTCAGTGACCCAGATCAATGCCTTTCAGTTCGAGTAGATCGTTTTTCTTCTAAACGCAATATTGTGAAAACTATTATTATAATTATACATTATTTTCTTAATTATAACTATTATTTAATACCGAAAGGGAATCTGTTGATAAAGATGATGTTCATTCTAACAACCTTTCCAGCTGAAGTTTCGGTTGTGTCTTTTATTAAACCAGTACTCCTGTAAGCATTTATTTGGGTTTATGAAAAACGGGATAAAGATGAAAGTCAAATGAAAACTAGCAAACCCTTTGAACCCCCCAAAATCGAGTCACGAGTTAGGGTGCGTTACATTGAACGTGTTCCGCAATAAGAATATGAAGAGTCACGAGTTAGGGTGCGTTACATTGAACGTATTCCGCAATAAGAATATGAAGAATGTTTAAAAATCGCGTTTTGTGGCATTTGGGAGCCACCACATCCCAATGCCGTATTTTAAACAAGTTTTAACACATTTACACCGACTATTGTGTTTATTCTAATTCCCAGTCAAACGAACGAGCCTCAGGCCCCGTCCAACGTTTTCTTTTACGTAATTAGGGCCATTTATACGACAGAAAATAAGACGCGTCTTATCTAAGACGCGACTTAAATAAGACGCGAACCGATCGTATAAACAGTACAAAATAAGCATTCGTGTCTTATTTTAGACGCGACTTAAATAAGACGCGTCTTATCTTAGAACAGGGTTTTCAGCTGTTCTTATTTTGTCCGCGTCTTAAATAAGACGTGAACTTCCTCGTATAAATGCTTTCGCGTCCTAAATAAGACGTGAACAACAAGTGCGCCGTATCAAAAATAAGACGCGAACCATTTATACGTGATCTTCGCGTCTTATGTTGGACGCAAACGTATAAATGGTACACTTCGCATCTTATTTAAGTCGCGTCTTAGATAAGACGCGTCTTATTTTCTCCCGTATAAATGGCCCTATTATGCACAATATTTGGCGGCAAGTTCCCATTGGAAGATTTTCACAATAGCGTGATGTCAAATAACTCGCCTTACACATGCATATACAGGGCGCTTAAAGCCAGGTGCAAATTACGCGCTTCACTTTGAATACTCATGAAATATTACTTTCCTTTGACACAAAGCACGGCAAAAATTTGGGAAAGCATTGTTATCGTTGTTAATTACTGCTTTCTAATTCAGGTTCAAGAATTTTTCTCGACTAGGCTGAATAGATTTTAATCGGCCCGTATAAAAGCAACGTGGCACTCCCATTTATGTTCCTAAGTTGGCAAACGTGGTGCTGTGAAGGTCAATTTGAAATCTTTAGCTTGTCGTCTTGTGGATCTGTATCGTTTTGAAGAAGACCAGGTTTGTTCTTTGCTCAAATGTCATTTCTACCATATTTTACGTTTTTATTTACTTTACAGTCAAGCCATTTTGAAATCTAGATGCATTGATAGCAACGACGAAGCGGTGTTAAATATTCCCGTTACTTAACAAATTTCCATTAATTCGCGTCAGGTTGAACTTCACAAAGTGAAACAGTATTTATTGCGTCAGTCTGTGATTTGGTGATACAATTTGGAAGAGCAATTACAAATTGATTCCTCAGTGTAACCTTTGTTTCGTTTAGTTTGTTCATGGGTGATTTATTCTGATTGAATGTTTCTTCTTTTGTGAAAAGTTATTCATTGTTCAGCGACGGTATGTGAAAATGATGTGGAATTTTCTCAGGAACTCGAATAGCGAAAGTCGTAGACAAAAAACAAGAAGCTTTACACAGTTTGAACTCGTGGCGCCTTTAACTCATTGCAACATTGATTCCCGAGTGTTTTGAGTGCTTTTACGGAGAAACTTAAGCTTAAAATTCTGTCTAATCAAAGGCTCCTAAGAGCCAACCCGTGAAGAAGAAATGCTAACGCGTAACGCAATATTGCGGTAAGCTTATGTTTTCATAGACATGGTTCGATATTTTTTTTAAAATTAAACCTAAGGATTTGACGAACGCAAAGAAATAAAGTACATCACTTTCATAATGTCCAGTCCGAAGAAAGGAAAAATAAAGGACCCGAACGTGACTCGAACTCGGGACTTTCGACTGTCTCGACCAGGAACTAAGCCACAAAATCATCCATTACCCTATCGAGGAACTCAACTCAATTACGACTAAATTTTATTATTTCAAGGTAGATACGCATCAACGCATGTCTCGGTTGAAAAATCCTTTTAGATCGATTTTAATGTTGACTAAAGACTCCAAATGCGAAACACCTTTAAGCTTATTGTTGTTTATATTCGTTTACATCAAATTAATTATTGTTATCGCTGGATTAACGTTGGTCTTGTTACGAAACGCATTCGTAACAAAGCATTACTCACTAAGTTAGCCGCTGATGGAAGGAGCGAGTGAGTGAGTGAATTTAAATTAGCCACCTTAATCGTTAACCCGTTCATTACGCTTTCGCGTATTCACGGACTACAAAGCTCAATCGCTAAGCAAATTGCAAGTTATAGAAAACACAAAACTTGCCGGGACAAAAATCCCACAGGAAAAAGCGGCGAACACAATATCAAACGGTCCTATCCATCCATGAACGCCTTGCATTGTCTTGAAAACCTGCAATTGTACGGAGAGATTTTGCAGTATGTATTTCATGGCTGAAAGCCATATAGTCGTCGACATAAACTAAAATATGCGTGCATAAATTTGCATGTACTAATGTGACACGAAAAAAAAAAGGAAAACTCAGAGCCGAAAACTCAGAACTCAGAACTCGGAAAACTCAGAACTCGTGTGCAACGCCACGAGTAATAAGTCACTAGTAACGTTTTCACAGTATTTACTAAGAAGACTACAAAACTAACTCGTGTTGTTTTTTCTTTCTAACAGTTTATTCCGATGGAACGTCTCAAAGCCAACCTGAAACTATGCTTGAGAATCACGTACGCGTCCTCTGACTAATGTGTCTTGGCCGAAGCTTTATTCGGTTTCATCCGTTCCTGACAGGTATGGAGGGTTAATTATTTTGACTTGAGATATAACTGACTTCATTTTCGCCAAATTATCTGCCAATTTTTATTGCACGATCAAGGTGTTCGTGCGATTTATTAAGTTTTCTTGTCACTTCTTGAAATAGAAAATAAAAATTACACAGGAAAAGCCAAAAATTAGCTTTCTGTTCGAAATTTGATTTCTTTACATTTTTTAAAGTGACGAATTTGATTAACTTATTAGCCGCGGGCGGTAAACTGATGTTGAAAGTGATTAACGCGAGTCATAGCTAAGTATGTTGCATTTTAAAGGCCCACCCTTCACCCAAAATGCAGTGCGCGCCGTGATCTCTTTCTGTGCTGAATTACGCTTGAATGTGCGCAACCAATCAGATCACACGGATGAACAATGCAGCATTTCAAAACATTAACTGATTCAGGTTTACTGCTTTATTTGTTCTTTAGGATGAACAGATTTTGTAAAATTATCCGGAAGGATCTGAAGTGTTCTGATGAAATCATCCGTTCAACTCAAAGAAAGTGTAACAACGAAAGAAACAAACAAAGAAGCACAGATAAGTACACCATATTTTTTTTCCATTTTGCTATTGCCTTCTCTACAGGAAGATATAAACACCTAAAGGAAAACAACATACATGTCTAATTAATGTAAGGGGTTATGCGGAAATCTTACCGAAAAGACTGCTCAGTAGCTTTTGTTTAAATGGTCACACTTTAGGTCCACAGAATCAAAACTAATAAACATCACCACACGAAGATACTGTTCAGAAGCTATCACAGACCAATGAACATCACCACATGAAAGTACTGTTCAATAGCTTTCACAGACCAATGAACATCACCACATGAAAGTTCTGTTCAATAGCTTTCACAGACCAATGAACATCACCACACGAAAGTACTGTTCAATAGCTATCACAGACCAATGAACATCACCACACGAAAGTACTGTTCAATAGCTATCACAGACTAATGAACATCACCACACGAAAGTACTGTTCAATAGCTATCACAGACTAATGTACATCACCACACGAGAGTGCTGTACAATAGCTATCACAGACCAATGAACATCACCACAAGAAAGTACTGTACAATAGCTATCACAGAGTAATGAACATCACCATACGAAACTACTGTTCAATAGCTATCACGGGACCAATGAACATAACCACACGAAAGTACTGTTCAATAGCTATCACAGACCAACGACCATCACCACACGAAAGTACTGTTTAATAGCTATCACAGACCAATGAACATCACCACACGAAAGTACTGTTCAATAGCTATCACAGACCAATGAACATCACCACACGAAAGTACTGTTCAATAGCGATCACAGACAAATGAACATCACCACACGAAAGTACTGTTCAATAGCTATCACAGACTACTGCACATCACCACACGAAAGTACTCTTCAATAGCTATCACAGACAAATGAACATCACCACACGAAAGTACTATTCAATAGCTATCACAGACAAATGAACATCACCACACGAAAGTACTGTTCAATAGCTATCGCAGACTACTAAACATCACCACATGAAAGTACTGTTCATTAGCTATCACAGACTAATAAACATCACCACATGAAAGTACTGTTCAATAGCTATCACAGATAAATGAACATCACCACACGAAAGTACTTTTCGATAGCTATCACAGACTAATCAACATCACATCACACTGAGACTAATGAACATCACCACACGAAACTACTGTTCAATAGCTTTCACAGACTACTGAACATCACCACACGAAAGTACTGTTTGATAGCTTTCACAGACTACTGAACATCACCACACGAGAGTACTGTTTAATAGCTATCACAGACCAATGAACATCACCACACGAAAGTAGTCTGTTCAATAGCTATCACAGACCAATGAACATCACCACACGAAAGTAGTCTGTTCAATAGCTATCACATACTAATGAACATCACCACATGAAAGTACTGTTCAATAGCTTTCAACGACTACTGAACATCACCACACGAAAGTACTGTTCAATAGCTTTCACAGACAAATGAGCATCACCACACGAAAGTACTGTTCAATAGCTTTCACAGACTAATGAACATCACAACATGAAAGTACTGTTCAATAGCTATCACAGACTACTCAACATCACCACATGAAAGTACTGTTCAATAGCTATCACAGACTAATAAACATCACCACAAGAAAATACTTCGAAAGTACTGTACAATAGCTATCAAAGACAAATGAACATCACCACACGTAAGTACTTCGAAAGTACTGTTCAATAGCTATCACAGACAAATGAACTTCACCACATGAAAGTACTGTTCAATAGTTATCACAGACTAATGAACATCACCACATGAAAGTACTGTTCAATAGCTATCACAGACCAATGACCATCACCACACGAAAGTACTGTTCAATAGCTATTACAGACTAATGAACTTCACCACACGAAAGTACTGTTCATTAGCTATCACAGACTAATGAACATCACCACACGAAAGTACTGGTCAATAGCTATCACACACCAATGACCATCACCACACGAAAGTACTGTTCAATAGCTATCGCAGACCAATGACCATCAACACACAAAAGTACTGTTCAATAGCTATCACAGACAAATGAACATCACCACACGAAAGTACTGTTCAATAGCTATCGCAGACAAATGAACATCACCACACGAAAGTACTGTTCAATATCTATCACAGACAAATGAACATCACCACACGAAAGTACTGTTCAATAGCTATCACAGACAAATGAACATCACCACACCAACGAACTGTTCAATAGCTACCACAGACCAATGAACATCACCACATGAAAGTACTGTTCAATACCTATCACAGACTAATAAACACCACCACACGAAAGTACTGTTTAATAGCTTTCACAGACTACTGAACATCACCACACGAAAGTACTGTTCAATAGCTATCACAGACTAATAAACATCACCACAAGAAAGTACTGTTCAATAGCTATCACATACAAATGAACATCACCACACGAAAGTACTGTTCAACTAGCTATCACAGACTACTGAACATCACAACATGAAAGTACTGTTCAATAGCTATCACAGACCAATGCCCATCACCACATGAAAGTACTGTTCAATAGCTTTCAAAGACTACTGAACATCACCACAAGAAAGTACTGTTTAATAGCTTTCACAGACTACTGAACATCACCACACGAAAGTACTGTTCAATAGCTATCACAGACTAATGAACATCACCACATGAAAGTACTGTTCAATAGCTTTCACAGACCACTGAACATCACCACACGAAAGTACTGTTTGATAGCTTTCCAGACTACTGAACATCGCCACACGAAAGTACTGTTCAATAGCTATCACAGACTAATGAACATCACCACATGAAAGTACTGTTCAATAGCTATCACAGACCAATGACCATCACCACACGAAAGTACTGTTCAATAGCTATCACAGACTAATGAACTTCACCACACGAAAGTACTGTTCATTAGCTATCACAGACTAATGAACATCACCACACGAAAGTACTGGTCAATAGCTATCACACACCAATGACCATCACCACACGAAAGTACTGTTCAATAGCTATCGCAGACCAATGACCATCAACACACAAAAGTACTGTTCAATAGCTATCACAGACAAATGAACATCACCACACGAAAGTACTGTTCAATAGCTATCGCAGACAAATGAACATCACCACACGAAAGTACTGTTCAATATCTATCACAGACAAATGAACATCACCACACCAACGTACTGTTCAATAGCTACCACAGACCAATGACCATCACCACATGAAAGTACTGTTCAATAGCTATCACAGACTAATGAACATCACCACACGAAAGTACTGTTCAATAGCTATCACAGACAAATGAACATCACCACACCAACGTACTGTTCAATAGCTACCACAGACCAATGACCATCACCACATGAAAGTACTGTTTAATAGCTATCACAGACTAATGAACATCACCACACGAAAGTACTGTTCAATACCTATCACAGACTACTGAACATCACCACACGAAAGTACTGTTCAATAGCTATCGCAGACAAATGAACATCACCACACGAAAGTACTGGTCAATAGCTATCACAGACCAATGACCATCACCACACGAAAGTACTGTTCATTAGCTATCACAGACTAACGAACATCACCACATGAAAGTACTGTTCAATAGCTATCACAGACAAATGAACATCACCACACGAAAGTACTGTTCAATAGCTATCGCAGACAAATGAACATCACCACACGAAAGTACTGTTCAATATCTATCACAGACAAATGAACATCACCACACGAAAGTACTGTTCAATAGCTATCACAGACTAATGAACATCACCACACGAAAGTACTGTTCAATAGCTACCACAGACCAATGAACATCACCACATGAAAGTACTGTTCAATACCTATCACAGACTAATAAACATCACCACACGAAAGTACTGTTTAATAGCTTTCACAGACTACTGAACATCACCACACGAAAGTACTGTTCAATAGCTATCACAGACTAATAAACATCACCACAAGAAAGTACTGTTCAATAGCTTTCAAAGACTACTGAACATCACCACAAGAAAGTACTGTTTAATAGCTTTCACAGACTACTGAACATCACCACACGAAAGTACTGTTCAATATCTATCACAGACTAATGAACATCACCACACGAAAGTACTGTTCAATAGCTATCACAGACCAATGAACATCACCACATGAAAGTACTGTTCAATATCTATCGCAGACTCATGAACATCACCACACCAACGTACTGTTCAATAGCTACCACAGACCCATGACCATCACCACATGAAAGTACTGTTCAATAGCTATCGCAGACTAATGAACATCACAGCATGAAAGTACTGTTCAATAGCTATCACAGACCAATGCCCATCACCACATGAAAGTACTGTTCAATAGCTTTCAAAGACTACTGAACATCATCACAAGAAAGTACTGTTTAATTGCTTTCACAGACTACTGAACATCACCCCACGAAAGTACTGTTCAATAGCTATCACAGACTAATGAACATCACCACATGAAAGTACTGTTCAATAGCTATCACAGACCAATTACCATCACCACACGAAAGTACTGTTCAATAGCTATCACAGACTAATGAACTTCACCCCACGAAAGTACCGTTCATTAGCTATCACAGACTAATGAACATCACCACACGAAAGTACTGGTCAATAGCTATCACAGACCAATGACCATCACCACACGAAAGTACTGTTCATTAGCTATCACAGACTAACGAACATCACCACATGAAAGTACTGTTCAATAGCTATCACAGACAAATGAACATCACCACACGAAAGTACTGTTCAATAGCTATCACAGACAAATGAACATCACCACACGAAAGTACTGTTCAATATCTATCACAGACAAATGAACATCACCACACAAAAGTACTGTTCAATAGCTATCACAGACTAATGACCATCACCACACGAAAGTACTGTTCAATAGCCACCACAGACCAATGAACATCACCACATGAAAGTACTGTTCAATACCTATCACAGACTAATAAACATCACCACACGAAAGTACTGTTTAATAGCTTTCACAGACTACTGAACATCACCACACGAAAGTACTGTTCAATAGCTATCACAGACTAATAAACATCACCACAAGAAAGTACTGTTCAATAGCTTTCAAAGACTACTGAACATCACCACAAGAAAGTACTGTTTAATAGCTTTCACAGACTACTGAACATCACCACACGAAAGTACTGTTCAATAGCTATCACAGACTAATGAACATCACCACATGAAAGTACTGTTCAATAGCTTTCACAGACTAATGAACATCACCACATGAAAGTACTGTTCAATAGTTATCACAGACCAATGACCATCACCACACGAAAGTACTGTTCAATAGCTATCACAGACTAATGAACATCACCACATGAAAGTACTGTTCAATAGTTATCACAGACCAATGACCATCACCACACGAAAGTACTGTTCAATAGCTTTCACAGACTACTGAACATCACCACAAGAAAGTACTGTTTAATAGCTTTCACAGACTACTGAACATCACCACACGAAAGTACTGTTCAAAAGCTATCACAGAGTAATAAACATCACCACATGAAAGTACTGTTCAATAGCTTTCACAGATTACTGAACATCACCACACGAGAGTACTGTTTAATAGCTATCACAGACTAATGAACATCACCACACGAAAGTGCTGTTCAATAGCTATCACAGACCAATGAACATCACCACACTAAAGTACTGTTCAATAGCTATCACAGACAAATGAACATCACCACAGGAAAGTACTGTTCAGTAGCTATCACAGACCAACGACCATCACCACACGAAAGTACTGTTCAATAGCTATCGCAGACAAATGAACATCACCACACGAAAGTACTGTTCAATAGCTATCGCAGACAAATGAACATCACCACACGAAAGTACTGTTCAATATCTATCACAGACAAATGAACATCACCGTACGAAAGTACTGTTCAATAGCTATCGCAGACTCATAAACATCACCACACGAAAGTACTGTTCAATAGCTATCACAGACAAAATGAACATCACCACACCAACGTACTGTTCAATAGCTACCACAGACCAATGACCATCACCACATGAAAGTACTGTTCAATAGCTATCACAGACTAATGAACATCACCACACGAAAGTACTGTTCAATACCTATCACAGACTAATAAACATCACCACAAGAAAGTACTGTTCAATAGCTATCACATACAAATGAACATCACCACACGAAAGTACTGTTCAATTAGCTATCACAGACTAATAAACATCACAGCATGAAAGTACTGTTCAATAGCTATCACAGACCAAT
The DNA here is from genome assembly GCA_022457155.1 of Cladopsammia gracilis. NCBI lineage: Eukaryota > Metazoa > Cnidaria > Anthozoa > Scleractinia > Dendrophylliidae > Cladopsammia > Cladopsammia gracilis. The sequence continues at coordinate 33,428 of JAJGOT010001241.1, forward strand.
GCCCATCACCACATGAAAGTACTGTTCAATAGCTTTCAAAGACTACTGAACATCACCACAAGAAAGTACTGTTTAATAGCTTTCACAGACTACTGAACATCACCCCACGAAAGTACTGTTCAATAGCTATCAGACTAATGAACATCAGCACATGAAAGTACTGTTCAATAGCTATCACAGACCAATGACCATCACCACACGAAAGTACTGTTCAATAGCTATTACAGACTAATGAACTTCACCACACGAAAGTACTGTTCATTAGCTATCACAGACTAATGAACATCACCACACGAAAGTACTGTTCAATAGCTATCACAAACAAATGAACATCACCACACGAAAGTACTGTTCATTAGCTATCACAGACAAATGAACATCACCACACGAAAGTACTGTTCAATAGCTATCACAGACTACTGAACATCACCACACGAAAGTACAGTTAACTGTTCAATAGCGTTCCTTTGAACAATCGCACTATAATTTCACTCACAGACTCACTAGTGTACAGGTTTTATATGAATGATGCCACAATTATTTCATCCACGGATTGAAAAGTGTTTAAAGGTCTTTAAAGAGGCATTACATCAGGGAAACAACACTTAGCAGCTTTCATTTGAATGGTGGAAAAATTAGCATTTCATCCACCAACTCAAAGTAAGAACTGATACCACAGGGTCGACAGGACAACATTACTTTGGAGCTGTCATTTGGATGGTCACGGCACTTAGAATTACATTACATTCACCGACAACAAAAAAAGAGCCTGAACAGGTCACACAATTAGGATGATTCACGACCTAAACGGTAGAACCGATACCACACGAAACACTACATGGCAGCCTTTCGGATTTGAATGATCACACCATTAGGATTAAATCCACGGGCTTAAACGTTATTAGTAATTTTCTCAACATCTAGTCCTAAACTTTTAAAACGACTGTATGCCGCTTATAGTCTAGATGTAAGTCTTCAAGACTGCAAAGTTTGAAAAAATTCTGAGAGCGTTTTCGAATCAAATTGGGTTGAATATTTTTCATCAAAAATTTAAAGATTTACATTACCTTCTGTTGATTCATGGATGCGAGCGTTTTCCTGACAAATATAATACCGTAAAGTCCAGAAAGTAGCGACCCCCCGAAACTAACGATAAAATTTCACAGCTGTTAGCAAATCCCGAAAGTAGCGACCCCTAAAATAACGACCCTCTGAAAGTAGCGACCTCAAAAGTAATGTCCCTTTTTAGCATATATTTTAACGCTCACATGATGAGGATTACATTAACATATTCAAAAGTTACAACCAGTACAACAGCCAACACCACAACTTTGCAGCTTCCACTTGAACCGTCACAACATGGCCATTAGGGCTACACGAACAGATTTAAAAAATAAGAAACAGTACCACAGGGTGACACTACTTTGCAGCTTTCAATGAAATTGTCACACCTTTAGATTCTCATCCAGGGATTAAAAGGTTAGAACTTATTCCACAGGGACATGCTTACTTTATAACATTCATTTGAATGATAGCTAAATGATCACACCCGCGTTAGGGTTTCATCCACAGAATCAAAAGTTAGAACTTGAACCACGGGGAACAGAACCGTGCAGCTTTCATCTTAATGGTCACACCTTTAGGATTTCATTCACAGAATTAAAAGTTGGAATTCCTATTGCAGGGTCTACATACTTTGTAGCCTTTAATTGAATGGTCACAAAATTTGGATTAAATCCACGGACTCATTAGTTAGAACATATACAACAGGCAAACAATACTTTGCAGTTTTCATTTGAATTGTCACATGATTAGGATTACATTCACCGACTCAAAAGATAGAACTTGTACAACAGGGAAATACACTTTGCAGCTTTCATTTGTGACAGGTCACACAATTAGATTCATCCACAGACCCAAACGTTAGAACCGGTAGCACAGGGACTGGCACTACATTGTAGCCTTTATTTGAATAATTAAACCATTAGCATCATCCACAGACCCAAAAGGTAGAACCAATACCACAGGTACTTGGCAGCATTCCTTTGAATGATCACTACCTTAGGATTACTTGCATGGACTAAAAAGTTAGAACTTGTACCACAGAGAAATACGTTTTTACAACTTTCATTTCAAGGGTTACAACATTAGATTTCATCCAGAGAATCAATTTGTGTCCGCTACCACAGGGAAACAGTACTTTGCTCTCACATCTTTCGGATGCGAACTAGGGCGGTCACACCCTTCGGATGCAATCCCGACGGACTCACAGCTGAGAAACACTTCACGGCAGGTAGCCTTTATTTGAATGATCACACTGTTAGGATTAAATCCACGGACTCAAAAGTTAGACCCGGTACCTCAGGGAACACCACTTTGCAGCTTTTATTTGAATGGTCACACACGTCGGATTTCATCCACAAAATCAAACGTTAGAATTGATGATACTCTAGGGAAACAGTACTTTGCTGCTTTCATTTAAGTGTTCACACGATTAGGATTTCATCCACAAAATTAAAAGTTAGAATCTATACGGCAGGGAACACTTCCTTGTAGCTTTTATTTGAATGGTCACACCACTTGGACTTTATCTCCAGAATCAAAAGTTCGAACTACAATCACAGGAAAACACAATTTTGCAGTTTTGCAGTTTTGACGAGTTTTCATTGGAATGGTCAAACCACTGAAAAGGATTTCATTCAGGGATTAAAATGTTAGAACTTTTACGACAGGAATATAATACTTTGCAGCTTTCATTTGGATGATCATAACGTTAGGGCTTCATCCACAGAATCAAAAGTTAGAACTTAAACCACAGGTATACAGTATTTTGTAGCTTTTATATTAATGGTCACACCAGTTAGGACCACACCACGTAATTTAAAGTTAGAATCCCTACGGCAGGGAACACTATCTTTGCAGCTTTCATTTGAATGGTCACACCATTTGGACTACATCGACAGAATTACTAGTTAGAATATATACTACAGGCAAACAAATACTTTGCAGCTGTCATTTGAGTGGTCATACCATTACGATCACATCTACGGACTCAAACTTGAGAACTTGTACCACAGGGAAACACGCTTTGCACCTTTCATTTCAATGGTCCTACCATAACGATTTCATCCACAGAATCAAGTTTTACCCGTTACCACAGGGAAACGTACTTTGCACCTTATATTTGAATGGTCACACTTTTCGGATGCGATCCGCGGACTCAAAACTTAGAACTTGTATCACAGGGAAAGACACTCTGCGGCTTTAATTTGGCAGGTCACACAAGAAAATCATCCACAGACCCAAAATGTCGAACCAGTACCATGGTTGTAGCCTTTATTTGAATGATCACACCATTGGTATCATCCACAGACCCATGCCAAAAGGAAGAACCGATACCACAGTACACTACCTTGAGCTTAAGCATGAGCCATGAGCACATGAGCACACTACCAGCTTTCCTTTGAATGGTCACTACATTAGGATTTAATACTTGCACGGAATCAAACGTTAGAAGTTGTACCACAGAGAAATACTACTTTGCAGCTCTCATTTGAATTGTCACACAATTAGGATTATATACCTTCCAACGTTTTCTGAGTGAAAGGCGTAAGAATTTTTTCATGGGAGTGCCAGGATTTCCGAAGGCGACCCGACCAAATCCGAAGAGAACCCGATCTATTCCGAAGATATCCGAAGATGTTCCGAAGAATTCGGAAGTTTCCATGGACGTCAGATCTCCGTTGAATAACATCCAGCTGTAATTGTAATGTTCAGAACGATTAAAAAAAAACTACAAAAAAGTGCTACATTTTAATTCATGAACGTAACTATATTTTTAATTGGATCATGTGATCAGTTTTAAAAGGCTGATAGCTCAAATCTGTAAGTCAAGCGTGAGAAATTGCTCCATAGGCGTGAGATCGGAGTTTTGGGCTTGCAGGCGTGAGACTTACGCCTAACGGATTACATCCACAGAATCAATAGATAAAACCGATCCGACAGGAAAACACTACTTTACTGTTGTCTTTGTCACTATTAGGATTCCATCACAGAATCAAAAGTGTAAACTTATACAACAGGAAAACACTACTTTACAGATCTCATTTGAATTGTCAAACCATAAGAATTTCATCCAGGGATTAAGACGTTAAAACTTGTACCACCGTAACTTACTACGCCGGGTACTTAACAGCTTTTCAGTTGTGGTTGTGGTTTCATCCATCAGAATCAAAAGTTAGAGCTTGTACCACAGAGAAACAATACGTTACAGATGTCATTTTAATGGTCGCACCATTGGGAATCCATCCACCGACTCAAAGGTTTGAACGCGCACAACAGGAGAACACTACTTTGCACTATTCATTAATTTAAATGGTCACGCCTTTCGGATGCGATCCGCGGACTCAAAACTTAGAAGGCACTTAGAACTTGGAAACTTAGAAAGTGCAAACACCACAAGAAAATAGAACTTTGTAGCTTTAATTTGAATGAGCACACTTAAGAATTATATTCACGGAATCAAAATTATGAACAACTACAAATAGGTGTGTTATTTCTCAACAACATGTAAGCTACATTTAATTGTAAATATTTCTGTTAATATTGAATATTACGCAATTGGCGTCCGATCGGAGCATTGCTTAGAACGTGATTTAAAATAGATATTGACGTTGGTGTTCTTTTTCTTTCGACAAGATTCTGGTGGACTGTCTCAAAACAATAATGGGTTCTGGCTTGGAAAGTTCAGACTTTCAGTGCTAGTTGCAAATCTCTACAACATTTAATCATGGAGAAGATTGATGATGAGAAAGGTACGCATTCCAAGTCCAAGGCCCAAAAGGAACTGTATGCAAAAGCAGAAAAGACATTCTTTATACATTAACTTAGCCAAAGACGAAAAAGACACCTTAATATTAAGAATATCAACTAGTAAAGTAAAACTTTGAAACCAGTTAACTGATGAAGAAAGGCATTAAACAGTGAAATAAAAAATCAATAAAAATGCTGTTAAAAGCCTTTAGGTAAATGTACAAGACAGCCGTTATTCATAATACGTAGTAATAAACAGCCACTAAACCTGTGTTGGTATATGCGGCCAACCATTGTGTATGACTACTTCAATATCTAAAACCAATTAGAACCGGTAAATTAGAACGGGTAAATGAGAACGGGTGGTGGAAGGAACTTCCAGCACCCTTTTTCCAATCCCAGAGGGATTGGAGAACGGGTGGTGGAAGGAACTTCCAGCACCCTTTTTCCAATCCCAGAGGGATTGGAGAACGGGTGGTGGAAGGAACTTCCAGCACCCTTTTTCCAATCCCAGAGGGATTGGAGAACGGGTGGTGGAAGGAACTTCCAGCACCCTTTTTCCAATCCCAGAGGGATTGGAGAACGGGTGGTGGAAGGAACTTCCAGCACCCTTTTTCCAATCCCAGAGGGATTGGAGAACGGGTGGTGGAAGGAACTTCCAGCACCCTTTTTCCAATCCCAGAGGGATTGGAGAACGGGTGGTGGAAGGAACTTCCAGCACCCTTTTTCCAATCCCAGAGGGATTGGAGAACGGGTGGTGGAAGGAACTTCCAGCACCCTTTTTCCAATCCCAGAGGGATTGGAGAACGGGTGGTGGAAGGAACTTCCAGCACCCTTTTTCCAATCCCAGAGGGATTGGAGAACGGGTGGTGGAAGGAACTTCCAGCACCCTTTTTCCAATCCCAGAGGGATTGGAGAACGGGTGGTGGAAGGAACTTCCAGCACCCTTTTTCCAATCCCAGAGGGATTGGAGAACGGGTGGTGGAAGGAACTTCCAGCACCCTTTTTCCAATCCCAGAGGGATTGGAGAACGGGTGGTGGAAGGAACTTCCAGCACCCTTTTTCCAATCCCAGAGGGATTGGAGAACGGGTGGTGGAAGGAACTTCCAGCACCCTTTTTCCAATCCCAGAGGGATTGGAGAACGGGTGGTGGAAGGAACTTCCAGCACCCTTTTTCCAATCCCAGAGGGATTGGAGAACGGGTGGTGGAAGGAACTTCCAGCACCCTTTTTCCAATCCCAGAGGGATTGGAGAACGGGTGGTGGAAGGAACTTCCAGCACCCTTTTTCCAATCCCAGAGGGATTGGAGAACGGGTGGTGGAAGGAACTTCCAGCACCCTTTTTCCAATCCCAGAGGGATTGGAGAACGGGTGGTGGAAGGAACTTCCAGCACCCTTTTTCCAATCCCAGAGGGATTGGAGAACGGGTGGTGGAAGGAACTTCCAGCACCCTTTTTCCAATCCCAGAGGGATTGGAGAACGGGTGGTGGAAGGAACTTCCAGCACCCTTTTTCCAATCCCAGAGGGATTGGAGAACGGGTGGTGGAAGGAACTTCCAGCACCCTTTTTCCAATCCCAGAGGGATTGGAGAACGGGTGGTGGAAGGAACTTCCAGCACCCTTTTTCCAATCCCAGAGGGATTGGAGAACGGGTGGTGGAAGGAACTTCCAGCACCCTTTTTCCAATCCCAGAGGGATTGGAGAACGGGTGGTGGAAGGAACTTCCAGCACCCTTTTTCCAATCCCAGAGGGATTGGAGAACGGGTGGTGGAAGGAACTTCCAGCACCCTTTTTCCAATCCCAGAGGGATTGGAGAACGGGTGGTGGAAGGAACTTCCAGCACCCTTTTTCCAATCCCAGAGGGATTGGAGAACGGGTGGTGGAAGGAACTTCCAGCACCCTTTTTCCAATCCCAGAGGGATTGGAGAACGGGTGGTGGAAGGAACTTCCAGCACCCTTTTTCCAATCCCAGAGGGATTGGAGAACGGGTGGTGGAAGGAACTTCCAGCACCCTTTTTCCAATCCCAGAGGGATTGGAGAACGGGTGGTGGAAGGAACTTCCAGCACCCTTTTTCCAATCCCAGAGGGATTGGAGAACGGGTGGTGGAAGGAACTTCCAGCACCCTTTTTCCAATCCCAGAGGGATTGGAGAACGGGTGGTGGAAGGAACTTCCAGCACCCTTTTTCCAATCCCAGAGGGATTGGAGAACGGGTGGTGGAAGGAACTTCCAGCACCCTTTTTCCAATCCCAGAGGGATTGGAGAACGGGTGGTGGAAGGAACTTCCAGCACCCTTTTTCCAATCCCAGAGGGATTGGAGAACGGGTGGTGGAAGGAACTTCCAGCACCCTTTTTCCAATCCCAGAGGGATTGGAGAACGGGTGGTGGAAGGAACTTCCAGCACCCTTTTTCCAATCCCAGAGGGATTGGAGAACGGGTGGTGGAAGGAACTTCCAGCACCCTTTTTCCAATCCCAGAGGGATTGGAGAACGGGTGGTGGAAGGAACTTCCAGCACCCTTTTTCCAATCCCAGAGGGATTGGAGAACGGGTGGTGGAAGGAACTTCCAGCACCCTTTTTCCAATCCCAGAGGGATTGGAGAACGGGTGGTGGAAGGAACTTCCAGCACCCTTTTTCCAATCCCAGAGGGATTGGAGAACGGGTGGTGGAAGGAACTTCCAGCACCCTTTTTCCAATCCCAGAGGGATTGGAGAACGGGTGGTGGAAGGAACTTCCAGCACCCTTTTTCCAATCCCAGAGGGATTGGAGAACGGGTGGTGGAAGGAACTTCCAGCACCCTTTTTCCAATCCCAGAGGGATTGGAGAACGGGTGGTGGAAGGAACTTCCAGCACCCTTTTTCCAATCCCAGAGGGATTGGAGAACGGGTGGTGGAAGGAACTTCCAGCACCCTTTTTCCAATCCCAGAGGGATTGGAGAACGGGTGGTGGAAGGAACTTCCAGCACC